>JAULJZ010061445.1:0-13515 GCA_032270985.1 Heliamphora pulchella
TATTTTGTAAAAAATAAAATATCTAAAGTTTTTTCATTTAATTAAAATTAATTAATTAAAAAACTTAATTTTATTTTACTTTACAAAATATTTTAATTAAAACTAATATTTTGAATTAATTAAATAAATAGGATAAATAAAACAGATATGCAATCATCCACGCAGTATATATATATTAACATGATATGCATATATCCCAATTTTATGATTCAAGTGAAACACCGAGGTGTTTCAGTTTCCCTTAGAGAGTTAGTTATTTTAATCTCTATTCGCATTTGATTCAGTGTCCTGATTGTATCAGGTTTTCTAAATACTATCTGATATATACTGATATATCAAATCAGTGTCGTATACATCAGAAAATACATCAAAATCATTCCCGAGAGAGAGAAAGTCGCCGGCAATCACCAACCACCGCCGGCACCACCTTATTGCCACCATCAGGCGGCTCCTACCGCCTCATCCAAGCTTCGTTTTTGACGAGTTTTATACCGTTAGAAAGCTCTCAAAATATAAATTTTTTTGTCAAAAAATATGCTAAAAAATAGTATAGAAAATTGTCAGAAAACTGCCTGGAAGCTACTGCTGTGTGTCGCAGCCGCCAGAAAAAATCACTACTATTTTTTTCTCTTTTAATGCACTATTTGGCCCATTATTTTTGGTTTTTAACAGTATTTTGAGGTATATTTTATTGCTATTTTATATTTAAAAAAATTCACAAAAATTAGTCCCAAAACTGCTCAAAAAATCATAAAAATCGCCGCCGAACCGCCGGCGGCATAGCCGCTGGAACTGGGCTATTTTGGTGATTTGTTCTTTCTATTTTTGACTTATTTTTATGCTATTTTTTATACATAAATACAGCAGAAAAAGTCACCAGAAAAAACCGTTTAATACCATTAAAACCTTATCGCGATCTGTGGCCCGTTAAAACCTAAACCACCGTCGGTGCCGCCTTCATTCTTCGATACCTGTTATTATTTTTCTTTCTAATAAACTATAAATTTTTTTTTAAAGAATATAAAAATTTTACATTGAAACTTATTTCGCGTAGGCTCACATTCGGTCTAAAAAAAATTTAATGTATCACGATCAACTCCTGTGAAAAAAAAATTATCATTTACGCATTCAATCAAATATGAAAGTAAATTATGATCATAAACTATCCGGCCCCGATAATCGTAAACAAAAAAATAAATCGGCTTTGAAACCAATTGTTAGAGGTAAAACTGCCAAGATCATTATTTTTGCAAACGATTATCTAAAAAAAATTAACTGAACAGAAAAACGCCAAATAGGCTCCAGATAAAACTTTTTGATGAAAAACGATTAAAAATAAAACCCGTGCAACCAAATTTAATTTAGAAAATTCCTTTTTACCGGTCGATTCTTCAACTACGATTTGATTCTGAGTTGAAACTCCTGTCAAATCTTCTACTGTATTTTCTTATGCGATTCTCGAACGTAGTGTGGGCTACGGACTATCGAGAACTCGTACCAACAAAATTCAGATAGTTTTAGTCTTGAAAGGCAAGTTATGAATATTTGCCATATAAATAATACCGCTATCCAACTCGCCAGGAATATAGACCCATATAAGATCGCACCCTCTAATGAATCAAAACAACGAATATTAAATATACGCAATTTAATAATTATTTCAGGATTAAGAAGTTAAGCACTATTCATAATAACCTTGGGGTGTAAATTAATTTATATAGTCAGTATAAAATTAATTATCCCAAATATCTCATTCAATTCACACAAAGTGTACTAGTACAGAGAGATAGAACAATAGACGACGCTATTATCTGTTCTCCGTAACCAAGACAGACCTACTAAAACTCTATACTACAGTCGTACTGATGGTATATCCATTTACATCTAAACTGTGAATATAAAATTTATATTCTGTAATAACCTAAAATTTGATCTTTTGTGTGCAAGCTGTACTCTACACACCAGATTAAATACTATACAGAATATCGGACATTCATACATAATATTAAAAAAATAATACACATATATTGCTAATAAAAATTCTCGTAAAATAAAAAATTAATTTTATTAAAAAATAAAATTAAATACTAAAAACATAGTTTTCAGTATAACAACCCTAACAGTTAGCAGATATTAGCCTAACCCAAGGTAGGAGTATTGAACTGCGATAAAAAATATAATCAAATACCTGAAAATGATTAAGGATTATATATTGATTTACCTGGAAGACAGTCTAGTACATTTGGGGTACACAGACTCAAATTTTCAGTCAGACATAGAGCTTGATAGTAAGTGTGTAATCCCAAGGGGGGGGGGGTGAATTGGATTATTTAAAAATTTCTTATTCAAGTATTAAAAAATTTTAAATATAACTTTCAATTCTTTTGTAAACAAGATATTTTTAATTCACAAGTATAGTTTAATTATAACTTCTTGGTTGAAGAAAAATATTTTTTAATAAAAACTTTTGTTAAAAGATTTAAATACAAGTGTAGATTTTAATTTCATAATATTTAAAAACTTCTTGATAACTAGATTCAACACTTTTCTTGTTTTAATAATTTAAAATATAAGTACAGCTTTCAAGTTTAATTTGCAAGTTTACTTTTCAAATATGGCTTCTTGATTAAAATACAAGAATATTTTAATTGAGAATATTTCTTGCAAAGTGAAAGGATTAAAATATTCTCTAGCTTTAAAATTAATTGATGCGAGTAATGATTTAAAAACAAATGAATGATTTAAGTGCAAATATATATGATGCAATGACAAGCAACAGTATAATTAAGTAAATAAAATAAATGAGTAAGCTAGAAGAATGACACTACGATTTTTACAAGGTTCGACGCAACGGCCTACGTCCTTACCTCAAGCAAACTGTTATGAGAATTTCTTACTACCTCTCCTTTAATAGGCAGAGCAGCCTCTTTTCTTAGTCTAGATGGAGTAGCCTCTCTTGAGAATGTATGCTTCTCAAGCAATCCAATCATTGTAGGCGGATTAGCCTCTTTTGAGAAACGACTTTCTCAAATACTATGAAATGATAAGAAAGTGTACAAGAAAATGCTCCTATGATGAGAAAATGAGTACAAACAATAAAAGCTCTAACTCACTTCTCAATGGAATATAACAATGAAGCTCAAAGAGAAATCTAACAAATCTTTTCTCTCAAAATATGAATGAAAAACTCAAAGAATTTAACCTTGAATGAAGAGTATATGAGAGAATGTTTGAGAGGCTTTGAATGATTGAAACAAGAGCACAAAGGCTTTATTTATAACCCTCAATCCTGAACTAGCCGTTGGGCTATGAATGGTAATGTTAAACTAGCCATTTTCAGCCAAAATTAAAAAATAAGCCTGTTCAGTCGACTAGGAAAGCTAGTTCGGTCGACTGGACTAGCCTTCAGTCGACTGGACCTCAAGGGTCAGCCAACTGACTTGTTTAGATCTGAAAATCTATTTTTGGCCAGTTCAATCAGCCGACTGGGGGCAAACCATTAGTCTACTGGAGATTTAAAATTCCAGATTTTTGTCTTTCCAAAATATTTTGATCACTTTTTGTTTTGAAAAAATATTTTTAAGACTTTTAGAAATCTTATGAGCTTCAAAAGAAATATCCATGAGCTTAGTAAATGTACATAGATCCTAAAAATAAAACAAACAAGTTTTAACTTGTAGTCTTCAATTTTTCACTTTGCATTGCTTAAAAAAACTTGTAGCCAAATAGTATAATTTGAAATTTCTCTTCATGGCTTCCACTTTGTTTATTGGATTATGCTAAGCATCTATTTCATGTAAACAATCTCAATTTGCACAATTAGATACTTAGGTTTGTTATCATCAAAATCGGTCATTAAAGCATTGTTAGGCCAACAGAGCTTACAGAAGGAGACAACCTTGTAGATCCATTACAAAGAGCTTACCGGCTAAGACTTTTGATAGTCATATAGAGGGCATGGGAGTCAGATGTATGGCAGCATGATTTTGAGTATAAGTGGGAGATTGTTAGGGTTGGTATACTGAAAATCATGTTTTTAGTATTTAATTTTATTTTAATAAAATTAATTTTCTATTTTATGAGAATCTTTATGAGCAATGTATGCGTATCATTTCTTTATGTTATACATGGATGTTCAATATTTTGTATAGTATTTAATCTGATGTGTAGAGCATGACTTACACACAGAAGATCAGATTTTAGGTTCTTACATAATATAAGTTTTATGTTTACATTTTAGATGAAAATAGACATACTATCGGTACAATTGTAGCACAGAGTTTTAGTAAGCCTGTCTTAGTTTTGGGGAACAGATAATAACGTCGTCTATTGTTTCGACTTTCTGTACTAGTACACTTTGTGTGTATTAAACAGGACATTTGGAGTAATTAATTTTATACTGACTATATAAATTAATTCACACCCCAAGGTTATTATAAATAGTACTTATCCTTTTAATCTTGAAATAATTATTGATTTACGTATATTTAATATTCGTTATTTTGATTCATTAGAGGGTGTGATCTTACATGGGTATATAATTTCAGTGAGTTGGATAGCGGTATTATTTATATGGTGAATATTAATTATTGACAGAATTCACGTCCTGAAAGATCAAGATTGACGGTATCCCCTTAAGAAAATTTATAAGTTTTGATTGGGCCAAACCCTGTAGGTGAATTTAATTTTTCGGCTGTCAATTAAAATAAGAAGAAGGGCTTAAGGAGTATCAAGATGCTGATTAAATTATATTGTCAGAAATTAAATTTAATTGGCAGGTATCGAGAATCTTAACGTGGGAAGAAATGGTAAGCATTTAATAACAGGAGCTCAATGCTAGATGGTCTTGAGATTATGGGTTAGAATGCAATTATAGTTCTTTAGTGGTGTGAATTGTAATTCGGTGTTTTATGAAAATTATAGAAACCGCTGCTAGTTTTTCATAATTGCAGATACCGATATGAGGTTTGCTTAATTGTGAAAACCGCTAATACGTGTTTGTGTTCCATTAAAAGTCTTACTCATAATTACTCCATAGGTCCCTACTGTAGCTCCATAAATATGCGGGTAGGCTGAACCAGTTTCATAACTTGTCTTCTAAGACTAAAACTGTTCAGGTTCTTCCAGTATGAATTCTTGATATATTGTAGCCCACCCTACATTCAAGAATCGCATAAGAAAATACAGTAGAAAATTTGATAGGAGTTTCAACTCGGATTTAAATCGTAGTTGAAGATTTGACCGGTAAAAAAGTATTTTTCTAAATTAACTTTGGATGCACAGATTTTATTTTGATCGTTCGTCATCAAAAGTTTAATCTAGAGCCCGTTTTAGTGTTTGTCCATCCAATTATTTTTTTTCGTTAATCGTTTGCAAAAACAAAAATTTTAGCTGTCTTGCCTCCAACAAAGCTTTCCACCCATTTTTAATAGCGTCAGATTTAGATTTTGACAATGCCACAGACATGGAGTAATGATCTACTCAAGGAGGGTAACATTTTCAACTGAGTGAAATTTTGATTTGGCAAGTTCGGGTGCTCTCACAGATGTCGAGTTCGGTTAAAGCTTTGAATTTTTATCCAAAAGGTAGAATTTCAACTAATCATGAATAAATTACTTAGATATGTGATTAATTTCTCTTACTTATAAAAAATGAAATGAAACCCCTTTTTATTTTCGAAAACCCTAGATCTATGGAACTTGAAAGTAGTATTTGAATGGAGTTGGGTGATATTTTGAAAAATCATGAGTTATGAGAAGTGAGGTGTTGATTTATGTTGAATCCTGATTAAATTTTGAAAATCCTAGTTATAAGAAGAAAGAAGAGATTTAGGTTTGATATGTAATTAAGTTAGAATGAGAAATTGAATGTTTAATTGAGTTAATTAAAGTGGTACATGTTGTTATGTGTTAAGTTCTTATGGAAATTGAAGATCATAACGCCATTTGGGATGAGTTTAATGAATTATGGGTTTGGGTGTATAAATCGGGAGTGTAATGGGTAATTAATTTTAGGAAATCCTTGTACTTAAAGGTTTTGGGTTTCTTTCCAAGCAAATCCTAAGTTTTTTCAAGATTCTAATACCATCTCTTCGCATAGAAATGGGCTTGGATGGGTGTTGGCTTCAAAATCTAGCAAAAAAATCAATTTTGGCTCAGGACAGCTCGAAAGACCGCTCGAGCGGTTTATCGGGCAGTCCTAGGTTAGTATTGACTTCTTGTTGTAGGCCAAACCGCTGGACAGACCGCTTAAGTGGTCTATCGAGCGGTCTTTTTCACTGGTTAAAAATATTTTTTTTAAATCAGTAAATCTTCACCATCCAAACTCCGAATTGGGTCATTCTTATGCTCAAATTAAAGTCTCGAAAGTCTTCTTTGTAATGGCTCTAACCTCATATCAAAATTATTTTTGTAGAAAGAGTTATGACCAAAATAGTGAGAGCATGTCTGTACTCCTTAACTGTTGTTTTGCATATTTTGACTAGATTTCATGGAAAACTTTATTTTTACTAACGTTAACCCTTGTTTCTTAGATTCCTCACCCTTTGGGATGTATATATGAACTAGTACTCGTGGACCTCGTGGTGCTAGGCCTTTGGACCCCGGGATGCAACTGGGATGACGTCGTTTGATCTTGATCGTCGATGACCATTCTTTCCTTCTTAATCTTTCTATACCTTTAGTCTCTTGGGACATGGAGTCTCAATTTTTGTGGCATGATAGTGTGAGATGGTGATAATCTGGAGGAACTTAGGTTTTTAGTTATAAAGAATGAGTTGAAGTTTTGTGGCTAGTTTGAAGTCTTGTTTGGGTATGAAAATTTGTTTGGTGGGAATCTCGGTGATGAGGAATTTTGCTAGAAATCTCATTTGTTTTTTATATAAGGGATTACCGCGCCCCAAAATTCGGAGTCACGTAAAAACCCACCGAATCACCATTTACGAAAACTAGGTTTTATTTGTAAAATAATTAACCAAAATATGTATATATCATTTGGAATAAAAAAGAGTACCCAAGGTTCTTCTCTCAAAACAACATACATTATATTCCATGCATACATAATATATAGCCTTAAGGTTTACAAAACACGCCTCTAAGATTAGACAGTACATGTAAAAGTACATGATTACATAACAAAAAGAAAAACTAAACAAAAGTCTTCCGCCACCTTAGGCTCTTCTAAATCATCCATCGTGATTACCAACACCTAAAAAAGATTTTTCACAAATCCCACAATGTGAGCCGAAGTCCAATAGAAACAGACTATGATGCAGTAAAGCAGGATATACAATCACATAACATAAAATTGACTCAACCATTCGAACCTCCCAAAAAGATTTTTCATCCTTAAAACCACGCATTTCAACAATACAAATAACGTTTAATAATTTTTTCCAATTGGTTCACACATCCGACAATGATTCCTATGTACCGACTCTATCACACCTGGGACAAATGTAACAACTATAGACTCCTGCCCATTATCCTAAACTCAAGCCATACAGAGACTTGCTAGGTAATGAAAAGTTCTATACGGAGTGACGACAATGTATGCCTCACACAGGGGCAATCACTTCATTTACTGGGACTAACTCGAAGGAGCGAAGTACCTACTTGCACAAAATTTTTGGACTATCACCGAGAAGTAATGGTGGCCCACATAAACACACATTGTCACGATACATCTATCGAATCATTAAAAATTAACACGTAACTCGACTACGAAAATATTTAAACAATTATACATTAATCATGTATAAAATGATCCAATGACTATCTGCCACGTTTTCCACTAACCATGGAGAGCAAACAACATTTCTAGAATGTCCCACCGTTTTTGCCACAACGTTTAAAATCCGAGACTCAACTCCGAGAGTTAGCTCCAAACCTTCAAAACATGATTTTCAAGACTTTACATAAATCTCTTTGTTTTCAAACCCCCTTTTTAAAACTACGGACATCCACGCATCTATAACATGTAATAAATCATAAAACAACGCAAAACATTCTTTTTGTCTAACAAATATGGTTTAAACATAAAATCTAACATTTATAGCATTTTAAATGGTAGAAAAGTATATAATCGCACATAGCATCCTTTAATAGTAAGATAGTCTAGGATCTTAACTCGGTGAGTTAAAAACTCGATCCCCTAAAAACAAACTTTGTGGAAATAAGAATTCTTCCGGATGAACACGAAACTCTCAGCATGGATAGCAAGGATCTGCTATTCGATCATCAAAAACAAAACTCAGGTCCACCAAAAAGCTAGAGAGAAGGTGGAGGTTTTATGTGTAAAAAAGAAAACTTAGGCAAGAAGAAACCAAAATTTCAAAATATCTCCCAAGGGTCAGATATTTATAGGCCACGCCAAAATAGGAGTTCAGTCGACTGAAGAAGGTTACTAAAAAGTCAAAAAACTCCACCGACTCAATTCAGTCGACTGACTTACCCAACTCAGTCGATTGAACTAACTCACTGACCATCCAGTCGACTGACCTTCCCTCTTCAGTTGACTAGGTTATGGAGTAAAGAAACCCTAATGCCAACAGGAAAAAAAGATCACAACCCCAAAACAAACCAACCAAACTAGCCTTTTCAAAACCCACAGACATACATAAGTTTGACAACCTCAAAAAGAAACTGCGAAAACAATTTTCATTCAACCAAACGCAACCGAAAACATTTAAGGACAAAAATAACTTATCATGCATTTAACGGTAAAAACACATATAACATATGCTGTTCTAAGACAATGAAATAAAAACTAACACATCGAATATACATGATAAAATCAAAAGAAACTGGGTCTCACATGGATTAAACCCATGTTTGGAGCTAAATTGGAGCTCCACATTGAATTTGAATTCAACTTGAGTGTGGGTATTGGATTAAATCCTTGAAAAATGTTGTCCTTTTAAATAAATAGGAAATATATGATCAAATTAAAATTCTTTGTACAAAATCATGTTAAGCATGACATTTATGAAAATTTTCATTGTTTGTTGTGATTTGAACTAATTGTAGTGTAGTGAATACACGAGATTTTTAAGGTGAAGACTAGAGTGAGGGTCGAGGGACTAATGTTATGGTTGATTATTATGATAATCGAATTGTTGATCATGTAGCGTATACATAAGGAGTTTAGGTGAAAACCATAGTAATGGTTGAGGGACCAAAATTATTGATAATATGTTGTAATTATATATTGAGATGATTATGAAATTAATTTGGGCTTACATTGCTCCACAGTGAAATACCAAAAATTTGCACAAGATGGGTGCCTGTTTCTCTTGGCTTAATTCTCAAAAACGTGGTACAGGTGCCTGATTCCTTCGAATGGTATTCCCAAAAATATGGTATAGGTGCCCCGTTCCTTCGGATGGTGTTCTCGAGAAGGTAGCAATTTATGTGATAATAGGCGTTGTACTTATGTGTTGTTATTTGTTAATGGTTGTGCTGATAATTCATGAAAAAGATGTATGAATTATTGTGAAGATAATGCCAAATTAAATTATTAATAAATGGGCTTGATTAGGATCCATTAGTTGTTGAATAATTGGCCAAGCATGGGAAGCATGTGTGTAAACTTATGGATTATATGTATACGATACCTCATGATGAGTAATGTGTTTCGAATTAGTACAGGTGAGCTTGTATTTACCGAGTGATTAGCCTATGTGTCATTTTGATCGTATGGGATATCGATTTGAGTGGTATCGTGGGGTTTGATAAGTTAGGGACGTGAGAATTGTGAAGGTGTAGGTTGTAGAACTTGTTGAGAATCGAAAAAAAAGGGTGAACGTTTGTTTGGATTGTGTATAAATCACGAGAAAGTATATTCTTTGGAGTTTTAACAGTTTGGTTAGGAAAATTTCCTATATCTTGTATTCATGGTCTAAAACTTTTTTTTTTTCACATATCATGCTTTTATTCCTGCATAGTCATATTCTATTGGGTTTCGGCTCACGGTGTTTGTTTAACACCCGTTTCAGGTACCGGAGGCAACTTGATGGTTTAATAACAAGGAACGAAGTGCTGATTATCTTTTAGAAGTTGGGTTCATGTTATATATATTATTTTGATTATGACGTTGTTTTACTTTTGGGTTGTAATTAATCTCATATGAGATGTACGGTCTTAAGGCCAATGCCTTGTGTGATGGAAAGGCTATTTAAAAGTATAATAGTATCTTAATTAGTGAGATTCTCTAAATTTGGAGGCGTGACATATGTAACTTATTTTATGGATATTATTATTAAAGATAAAATAATTCTAATAATGTGTGACCTTGTTAAAGCTTCTCACTACTTGGAACTCACCATGTTCTTCAGACTTTTCTTTTCCCTCTAGGATGACTTCCTCCAAGAACTCCTCTTCACCTGTGGCACGAATGCCATGAGCTAAGGCTCAGAAGTAAAACACTCCAACCTTCTAACTAATATCACCGCACAAAATTTACCACAACACATACCATATAACACCCGGTACAGTTTATGGTCAAGGAGACAGACAAATTTATGATAGGATAGCAGATAAGTCAATAAATATGTGCATATGAGATGCTGTGTACGAAATGCAGATATCCAACCCAACATGCATCCCGATTATAACAAGGATTCCACACCGAGAATCACCAGAGTAGACTTGATGGGACTTGATCACCAAACATATCCTCGCCTCGTTACAAATAGTAAATGCTTCGTCGGGCTTTATGCCACAGCAGTTTTACTTAATGGCAACGGCGTAGGGGTGGCCCAACCAATCACCCATCCTTATCCGAGCCAACCAAAATAACCATCCATCCTTATCCGGGCCACCCAAAATAATCAAAGTAATAATCCCATCTTAAGAACTAGGATGCTCGTTTGGCGTCAATCCAAAATCTAAATCATCAAAACCAGAATGCTAGCAACGAACCGACGGTGCCCAATAATATTCATGATAAACCATTTAAAACACCAACCAAATATGTAACACCGGGGACGTACCTAAGGTGTACAAGGGGAATATATCCCAAAACATTTACAAAAATGGCAATCAGGGACGCCCTAGATTTGAACCAAGAAGAACAATTCAATACCGCCCATCCCAACAACGATGTACACAGATAGACTCCAATATGCCAAGATGTAAGTGACAATGTTCATAATGTGTACTATTGATCTCAAGTGCAACAATTTATAGCATGGCATCATCATTGCAAGAATCATGGTACAACGCGCAAAGCATAAGGTACAAATATGTGAAACACAAATTACAATTTTCAAGATATGATTCAAACATGATAGCATGAGTTCTAAATCATCATACATTTACTTACAAATACTAATAAGCTAATTTAAGCCAATAATCATATAGAAGTCGGGTCTCACAATAAGGTACTCACACATACTCTTAGCAATTTTTAAGGCTAAAAATTAAATATTAAATTAAAAGAGCCGACAAGATTTTGGGGTATCTAGACTTGGAATCTAGTTATGATTTTTATACACCATTTAGATAAAAAAAAAATATTTCTTACAACTCTCATGTTTAACTCTAAGGCCAAAACCTAAGGTAAAAGGGTGAACAAAACATCCTAAGCAAAAACGGTTTAACACTTTTCTTAAGATTTTACCAAAAATAAGCTTCGGTTGGTCTTGATTTTCGGGTATAAGATCAAGTCCAAATGATCACATTTTTTAGTATATTCTAATTCAACAAGTCCCCTACAAGTTTCATGTTTAGAGCTAAGGATAGTTGTTTGGAACCAGTTAGACGTTTTGGCCATTTTAGAAAATAGGTTATGTCAGCCACCAAAACTCAGCAAAGCCAGTTTTTTATAGAGGGTTTGAAACGGTTTTGGGGTATTATACCAAGGCTTTAAGATCTGATTTTTGGGAAGCCAATACTTCAATAGGTTAGCTACAATGATCATGTAGACCACGTTTGGAATAGCTCACTAAAAATAGGTGCTTTGGGCTACACATAAATATGTGACAGAAGTGTCCCTTGAGGGCTGAAACTCAACAGAGACTTTCAAAGGGCTTTTGACCTAACGAAACTCAATAGTTTGTGCTCATTTATGGTGGGTAGATAGATATACATGTTATCTACAATTTTAATGTTTTGACAAAAGTTTGGATCTCACTTTAAACTAGGGTTTCCAAGTTAGTAGTGTTGACTGGTCAGAAAACAACACACTTTGGTAAATATGCAATATCTCAAGTTCTACTTATGAAAATGAGTTCAAACCAACTTTAGATGATAGATAACGCAAACATCTAAATCTGGACACAAAGTACATGCTTAGATCAGATTTCTACATTGAGTTATGGCGTTCCAAAGTTTAGGATAAAAATATCTATGTTCTCAAAAATCAAGTCTCATAGGGTTCAAGTCTTCTACTTATATCATGTCAAGTTTTCGTTCTATTTCTTTGCATACTTGTGTTTTAGACATTAATATCAAGGCTCCAGCACACTCATAAGTCATCAAACTCAAAGATAACAACATACAAGAACATCTCATATCACCCATAAACATAACAGCCCCTATTTTGTTACTACAACACATTTTCGGTTTGATTTTGGTTATTGATTTTTAGAGTGTTTAAAGGGATGTGTTGGGAGATATTTTGAGGGATATTAGACATAAAGTTTAGAGGTTTTACTTACATGTTTGAGGGCCTAAGGGATGGTGGTATGGAAGGACTTTGCTTTAGAAAAACACCTCTTGATTTCTTAGCTCCCTTCTTCATTCTTTCTCCTTCTTTTTCTCCCTCAAACTTATAGAACACTTCAAGAACTATGAAGGTCTGATCCCTCATCTCTCTTACATGAAATTATGAAGGGAAGAAGAGGGTGTTTGGCTTGGTTTATATAGGCAAAGGTTAAGGGACATGGAGGGAACAAGAAGTACCATGGAAAGACTTTTTCTTCTTTTTAATTAATGAGATTTGAGTTGAATTGAATGGGTGCAACTTTTGAGAGCTAAAAATCAGATAAGGGGAAGATAAATACAGCTAGCAGGCTGTTTGGGGAACAAAAACCTGACCCCACATCAATCAAGAAATTTTGCATTGGTTTGCGTGCCTTTTTGTGCAAGAAAATGCATTAAAAATTAATTTGATATATCTTTTTGGTATCTTTCCTACTGAGACCTATTATTTAAGTATGTTTATGATAAATATAATATTTTCATGTATTATCATAGTTTTCATAGCAATTGATTAAATAAATGTAGTTTTTTAAGTCAAATTAAGAGGATTTTGACACCGAACGAGTTTGGCACACATACGTGGATGTCTCGGCCAACACAGATGCCAACGGAGCTAGAATCGTACTCATATCTCCCGAAGGTGACACGATGGAATGCTCAGTCCATTTTTGTTTTAAAACTACCAACAACAAGGCCAAGTATGAAGCAGTCATTGTCAAAATGAGACTAGCCCGAGTAGTTAGGGCCACACGAGTGAAGGTATACAGCGACTCTCAGTTGGTGGTCGGACAGGTCTAAGGAGAGTTTGAAGCCA
>JAULJZ010061456.1:0-13515 GCA_032270985.1 Heliamphora pulchella
GTGTATACGATTCTAAAGATTCTGATTTATCAAACCATCTTTTTGTGTTTAAATGCGTAACAAATAAAATTTAATAAATGTACAGTTTTTCCTTCAGTTTTTCAGCTATGACAGTGATTAAAGGTATTTATTTATTTGATTTTTCGTTCCACATTTTTTGAAAAATAATAATTTATTTTGATTAAATATTTTTTTATTTAATTAATTTAAAATTCGAAAATAATTCTCACGTTTTTTTAAGATATCTGATTTAAAAAAAATTATCTTAAACGTGATATTTTGTAAAAAAAATATCTAAAGTTTTTTTATTTAATTAAAATTAATTAATTAAAAAAACTTAATTTTATTTTTTATTGCAAAATATTTCAATTACAATCGAATATTCGAATTAATTAAATTAACAGGATAAACAAAACTAATATTTATTATCCACGCAGTTAAAATATTAAAATAAATTAAATACAAGATAAATATAAATCTCAGTTTTATGACCCGATTGAAACTTTAAAGAGTTTCAGTCTCCTGCTCTGAATAAGTTTCTTGTATCTTGATTGCATCAGGATATCTTGATCAATCATAATAAGGAATCCTAAGCCAACTGAAACAGTGAAACCGCAGCCAACCAAACAGCCCTGGGATTGATTGCTGTTAGGGCGCTGCAATCACAGCAGCCAATGGGTTGTTTGCCGCAGCTTGATGATTGCTCATTGTTTGGACAAATCAGCTTGCTTCAGTGTTTGCCGAAACTTGCTCATTGATTGTTTCAGTGTTTGCTTCGTTGGATGCTGCGCATGGGACCGTAACAGCTTGGATGATCACTTGCCGCTTGGGAATTGCTCTGTTCCTTTCTTTTCTTTATTTTTTATGATCTCATCAAATCCGGTGCTTGCTGAAGCTTTTTGCAAGGACAAAAATCCACTGTGGCCTTTTGAGATACACTGTTAATCACTTTTCTTCTTCAAGTATCAATTGAAGATGCTTCAGTTTGGGAATCTTTTCGGTGGACTGAAACCCAGCGCCGATTTGGGCGTTGCTGCTGCTATTCTTCCTTTTTTTTTTTCTTTCTTATAACCGAAAAAAAACTTTTGCCTCAAAAAAAATCCCCGCAGCATTAAACTTGTTCTTCGACTGCTCTTCGTTCTTCTCCTTTTATTTGTTTTTTTTTCCGATTACATAAAATCAAAAAAAAAAAAATACAAGAACTAGAAACCAAAAAACAATAATTTTTACATTGATCCTTTGCCTTTGTAGAGTTCACAATCAATTAATCTATCACGATCAACCCCCGTGATTAAAAGAAATAATAATTAAATTATCATCCACACATTCAATCAAATATGAAAAAAAATTGATGAACATAAAATCGGGATTAGAACGCCTGCAAAACAAAGTTAGCAACAGTTCTAAAACTATCCGTCCCCGATAACCGTAATCAAAAAACAAAACGGTTCTGATACCAATTTGTTGGAGGTAAAATTGTCAAGATCATTGTTTTTGTAAAACAATTTTCGGTAAAAAATTAACTGGACGGGCAAGCGCCGAAATGGGCTCCAGATAAAAATTTTGACGTCGAACGATCAAAAATAAACCTGTGCAACCAAAGTTAATTTAGATGAATACCTCTTGTCAATCTAATCTTCAACTACGACTTGATTCCGAGTTGAAACTCCAGTAAGATCTTCTACTGTATTTCTTTATGTGATCATCGAACGTAGTATGGGCTACGATCCTTCGAGAACTCGTACCGAAAAAACCCCGATATATTTAAGTCTTATAAGATAAAAATAATATAATAATAATAAATAAGATATGATGTATCAAATCTCAAACTGGTTCAGACTGCCCGCGTATATATAGGGCTACAGCAGGGATCTGGGAGGTAATAATGAGTTAGACTGCCAATGGATCAAAAACACATATTAGCGATTTCTGCAATAAAAGAAAGACACATAACGGTATCTGCAATTATGAAAACCAGCAGCGGTTTTTACAATTTTCATAAAATACTGAATTACAGTTCACACCACTAAAGAACTATAATTGCACTCTCACATATAATCTCAAGATCTTGTTGATTTGAGCTCCTGTTATTAAATACTTACCATTTATCCCCACATTAAGATTTTCGATACCCGCCAATTAAATTTAATTACAGACAATTAAACTTAATCGACATCTTGATATTCTTTAAGCTCTTTCGCTTAACATATTTGACCACCGGATAATTAAATCCACCTACAGGATTTGGCCTGGTCAAACCTTGTAAGCATCCTTAAGGGGTTATTGTCAATCCCGATCATTCAGGACGTGAATTCCGTCAATAATTATTATTTTTTATATAAATAATATCGCTATCTAACTCACCAAAAATATAAACCCATGTAAGATCGCACCATCTAATAAATCAAAATAACGAATATTAAATATATGCAAATCAATAATTATTTCAGGATTAAGAAGATAAGCACTATTCATAATAATCTTGGGGTGTGAATAAATTTACATAGTCAGTAGTCCGTACTAAATTAAATATCCCAAATGTCCCGTTCAATACACACAAAGTGTACTGGCACAAAGAGTCGGAACAATAGACGACGTTATTATCTGTTTCCCGTAACCAAGACAGGCCTACTAAAACTCTGTGCTACAGTTGTACCGATGGTATGTCTATTTCCATCTATTCTGTGAACATAAAACTTATATTCTGCAAGAACCTAAAATCTGGTCTTCTGTGTGCAAGCCGTACTCTACACCCCAGATTAAATACTGTACAGAATATTAGACATCCATGCATATCAAAGAAATGATACACCTACATTGCTCATAAAGATTCTCATAAAATAAAAAATTAATTTTATTAAAATAAAATTAAATACTAAAAACATGATTTTCAGTATACCAACCCTAACAGATTGTACATGTTTGGGTATAGTTTATTCTTATTTAATTTATTTATTAGATGTACCAGGACAATGTGGTTAATTTGAACTTATATTGCTCCTCGGTAAAAGTTTAAAAAATTTGCGCAAATATGTACCTCGTTCCTTCGGGTTAGCCTCCGTAAATGAAGTGGTTGCTCAGGTTGGGTGTTTGTTGTTGTGGAACATTATAGAGCTTGTAATTGACTAGTGAGTCTCGGTGTAGCCCGGACCTAGGTCAATAGGATGAGAGTCTATAATTATCAACCGTGTCCCAAGAGGCGACAAGGTCGGTACATAATTAAATCATATGTGGTTGCATGAGGATTATTGATAAATCTCTTAATTCTATGATTTTCAAACTATCGAGAGTATTGTATGAATACCTTTGATTTTTTGTGGAAAGATCGATTTTAAAAACCCTTATGTAGGTGGTGTTAATCATACAATTATTAATTACATGTCATGCATTTATCTTGTTAGTCTACTTCTATTGGGTTTCGGCTTACGTTGTTAGAACAAAAATGTTTTCAGGTGACGGAGACACCCTTTTGGCTTGATGATGACAAAGAATATGTTTTTGGTTTTGGAGTGCATGGGAATGGCATGTGATGCCTTGGAATTTTTGGTTGTTGAACTATGTAAATTTGAGATATAAAGTGTTGTAATCTCATTTGAAACCATATGATTCGTTTTGTAAATCCTTGTAATTAAACTTATTTCAAAGTTGGAATAGTTTTTATATTAATATGATGATGAATGAAGATAGGTTTTGATATTAACGTCCAAGTTTTTTTAAGGTCTTAAAGCCACGGCTCCATATGATGTATAAATTGTATGTTTGTATGAGAGTTGAAGTCGTTCATCGGTTTGGATGTTGGAGTTGTGTTTTGGGTTGCCTAGATTTTGGTTAGATCTTCATGAGAGGTTTTGGGGACGTAATTTGATTATATTTCCTTGTTTTAAAGTTGTTTTTTATTAGGTTTTATGCCCTAAAACTCCTTTCCTAAAACAAAGTGTTGGTTTGAATTTTGGTTTCAAAGTAGGGTTTTTGCTTAGTTGGTCTTGGGTAGAGGACCGTTTGAACGGTGGGGGAGTCCACTTGAGCGGTCAAGTGGCAGTGTGTTTTATTTTTGGCTCGGCCAGGTGGCCGCTCAAGCGGTGGTGAGCCCGTTCGAGCGAGCTCACCTGGGTTGGATAGTGGTTTTTGTTTTCTTAAATAAAAGAATTCTTTTTGGCCGGTTCGGGACCCCTTTTGGTGAAATTAGAGCCTCGGGAGTCTCTTTTTAAATTGTTTAACTCTCTATTTTTGAAATTATTCGATTTAAATGTTTTTCTTTGGGAAAAAAGAGTTCAAAAATTAGGTTTTACGAAAAGGTGGTTGTCGTGAGTTAATCTTTTTGCGGGTTATCGTGGGTGGTTCTCATGTCTCAATTTTTGGAGAGTAACAGATTGGTATCAAAGCTCTAGGTTCGAAGAATTAGGAGCCGTGGGAAGTGGTTGCATCACCATGTGAAGATAAATTGCGTGTGCTTGTTATGCAAGTGTTAATATGCTTTGATAATGATAACAAGATGAAATGTAATGCATATGGAATATGTGTTGTACGTGGGAATGGAGGTTGAACCTCGGGAATGACATGTCTTGCCTTTAAGCATTTAGATCAACAAACTTAGAGGTCAAGTTAGAAACGCGTTTAGTCAACGTGATTTCTAGCGAGAAATCTAAGTGGGTTACCCAGATTGACGTGTCACTCTTATGGGTACTCCTCGGTATGTGAAAAATGTTTATGTGGTTTTGGAATGTTGAGTGTTAGCATGATTAATGTGAACATTCTTTGGAAAGAAAATGTCAAGATAGATTTTATATTGATGTTTCTTGAAATTTCTTTCATTTAGAAGTTATGCCTCCAAGACTAGGGCGAGGTCATGGTCGGGGTTGTGATATAGGCTGTGGGGACGCATCAGTTCTAGAAGTTTTGGATGCCCCTGTATCACAAGAACCAGTTAGCGGGGCCGATTTCTTGCGAGAAATGATGAACACGATGCGTCAATTGACTGAGGCCACTAGAGGAGGGGCTAGAGTGCCTGAAGTTAGGGCGACTACTGCGATGCATGAGTTTTAGGGTCTTAACTCTCTTACCTTTGTCAGGGATCCTGACCCCAAAGTGGCCACTGAATGGCTTGAGCTCGTGACTAGGATTCTCGACATGCTTCAAATTGTTAAGAATGACTTGAGGGTGGAGTTTACGGCATTTCAGTTGAGGAGAAGTGCGCACGAATAGTAGAAATTTGCTAGAAACACCGTGGAGGGTACGTGGGCAGCTTTTACTAAGGTATTTATAGAGAAATACGTCCCTGAGTCCTCTAGAAACTTATATCGGGAGGAGTTTCTTTCTCTCACCCAAGGGGTGATGATCGTGGTTCAGTACGAGGTGAAGTTCACTAGCTTATCCCGTTTTGCACAAGAATTTGTAGCTACCGATGAATTGTGTGCAAAGAGATTTAAGAGGGATTTGAGACCTGTGATTAGAGATCGAGTGGCGACATTGAGGATGTGTGTATTTACATATTTGGTGGAGTCAGCCATTACAGTAGAAAATACCTTGAATGAAACACATAGGGTTAGAGAAGGTAGGACCCAATAGGGCAGAGCGAGTGCGTAGTATGAGGGACGCAGGAATAAGCGGCAAAGGTCATCCGGTCCTAGTTCTTATCCTGTGGGATCATAGCAGCAGCATTTTGCACTTGCACCCTCGGTAGTTTCGTTAGGACGGATGGAGTGGAGGGAGATTGTTTGCTGTCGATGGAGCTAGCCAAGTCATTGTGCGTCAAATTTTCCACAAAAGGGACGATCCCAGAGTTCTACATCTGTTCAATCCCAAGGGAGAAAGTCACCAATATGTTTTGGGCGCAGCCAAGTGTGGCGCCGGAATTTAGGAGTTTTGAAAGTGTTTCAAAAATAAGAAAATTCAAAGATATTTGAAAAATCTTTTAACATCTTGAAAATTAAATTTCAAAAACTACTTTTTTTAATTGAAAATTGAGCTGCCACTTAGTTTTTGAGAAAAACTAATAAAAACAAAAATGGCTACTGATATTTATAGCGTTTAACTAGAGAAAAATAGTTCGGGGGCTAAGGTACGAATCGAAAAAGGTGTTAGGCACCCCGTTCGTCCAACCATAAGGTTGGTCTCTACTAATTATCATTGGTTCTTTAATAGAATTTCTCAAATGCATGCAAATAAAGAAAGTGGAGGCAAAGAGAGAACATCCAAAATCAAATATGAAAAATATATAACATATGTACATAGTACTCCAAATCAAAACAAATAAAGGGATAAAATTCTAAATCCTATGTCATGTAATTTCTAACTAAAGGATACATGGAACACTCACACATGCAATTTTCATCAAAATAAACTAAACTATCATGATTTGCATAAAATAGTAAAACATGCTACCTAAACATGGATTGCTAACAATAAATTAAACTATCCTAAACATGATTTCAAATAAGAAATTAAAACCTGTATGTTATCAAAATAAACTATGTTAGCATTTAACATGATGAACTTTTAATAAAAGAAATAGTAGGCAAAATTTAAAGAAAGTTTACTAACAAAGAAATTTAAAATAAAGGTTTAATGGCAAAAGAGAATTTAAGGATTTAAAAGAAAAAGTTCACAAAAAAAAGTTCACAAATGAAGAATCATGCTAAAAATGAAAAGGTTATAAAATGTTATTAATAAAAGAAAATTTAATTATTTACATTTTTAAGGGGATAGAAATAAAAGGAAACAAAGGAAAAGAAAATAAAAGGGATGAAAATTACAATTAAAGAATGAGAATTAGTTTAAAAGACTTTTATGATTTTTTAAGTTTAACGAAATAAGAGAAAAGAAAAATAAGATAAGTACTATGAAAAGGAAATAAAACTATAGAAAAGAAAAAAGAAAAGAAAAATGAGAAATAGAACATTAGAAAAAAAACTAAAACTACATTATAAAAAGAAAAAAAAAATAAATGAAACATTACAAGAAAACTAAACTACACTAAATGAAAAAGGAAAAGAAAAAGAAAAAGAAAATGGAATATACTAATAAAAGAAATTAAACTAATACTAGAAAGATAAAAGAAATTAAATATAACTACTTAATTCAAATGTGAATGTGGTATTGATAACTATATTCACATCGATGTAAGTGCATTATTATAACAATTAACAACATTAACAAATTGTAATTTTCAAAAATATATTAGCACTAATTAATAAATAAAATGATAATGTGCTAAGTGTGAGTGTGAAGAAATTAATAACTAAGCAATTAAAGAAAATAACCAGATTACATGGAGCAAGTAGGATTAACTATGTAAATGAAAGAAAAATGTGAATTGAAATCGAATTTTAACTCGATCACTCCAAAAGAAAGGGAATGGAGTTAGAAGGATCGAGGATCCAAACGGAATACCTGGATTACTTAGGAATCCTCAAGTTGAGGAAATGTGCTTCAATGGTCTAATTCTCAGGTGGTGATCTAAGCAAGGCTTTCAATGTAGGCGTCGAAGGTTTGGATCTCGGTATTTCGTTAGGGCTTCCGCGTCGGGACTCGAAATTGCTCGGTAACTCAGCAGAGCTTCTCTCACTAAACCTCTAACTAATTTTCTTGTTGTGAAAAACGTACCAAGGGTGCAGTATTTATAGAATTCTTCAACCAATGAGGTGTTGCCACATTTTGGGACACGTCAGGCCATTTGGAGTTGGTGGTCGCCATGTTCAATATGGCGGTCGCCATGTTTAAAAGAAGTTCTACAAGGTTCTATTAGCGGTTGCCACAATGAGAGTTGGCGGTCGCCAGGTTAAAGGTGGCGGTCGCCACTTTTGGTTAGGGTTTTCATGAGGTTCTATTGACGGTCGCTACAATTAATATGGCGATTGCCACTTTTAGAATGACTTGGACAACAAGTTATCGATTGTTCAACAAAATTTCATTGGTTTGAAAGTTCTGGGCTCAAATACCGAGCTTGGATCACTTTTCGAGGATTGAACTGAAGTACCATTCCACCTATTTTCATCATCGGATTCACCTAAGATTAGGCAGGGTCAAATTGGGGTGTTTACACCAGGTGGGCCACTTTGGTCGAAATTACCCTCAGGGAGGGAATGCTCAGGGCACAACAGGTATACCATTAGCTCAGCCTACACAAGGATGATAGATCTTTAGACAGTTGCAGCAGCAGCCAGCAGCTCAGACTTGTAGAGCCGTGGAGGGTATTACTTCGGCTCAATCCGTACGATAGCCAACAGTACAGGGGCATGGTGGGCAGGCCAAGGGGCTACAGAGCCGAGCTTTTGCTCTTGCTGATCCGAGTTCTTCTAAGGTACCAGTTGTGCTTGACGCTTCAGCTAGCACTTCAGTCATTAGAGGTACTTTCTTAGTGTACCATTCTTAGGCCAGTGTTCTTATCGACACGGGAGCATAACATTCTTTTATCTCGTCTACTTTTGCATCATCTTTGGGGTTAGAGGTAGACACACTGGGTAGCACCTTATGTGTACAGACTCTGGTCGGTGGGAATGTTGCTTTAGAATGGGTTTGTAGATCTTGCAAGTTAGAGATCGTTGATCATCACTTAGAGTTTGATATAATAATTCTTGACATGACCTCTTTTGATATCATCCTAGGGATGAATAGCTGATTACATATTGTGCCCATATCGAGTGTGATTGACAGAGGGTAACGGTTCGTACACCTGAAGGTGGTAGTTTTTGTTTCATAGGTGATCGGGATGATGGTTCGGTGCCATAATCATGCGATGTGTGAAAACTGAGAAAGTCTTAACTTTCTATTCTCTGCTCTGTTGTTGAATGAGATCGTTGTCGTTCGTGGGGAACTCATTCATATTGTTTGTGAT
Source organism: Heliamphora pulchella (assembly GCA_032270985.1). Classification (NCBI taxonomy): domain Eukaryota; kingdom Viridiplantae; phylum Streptophyta; class Magnoliopsida; order Ericales; family Sarraceniaceae; genus Heliamphora; species Heliamphora pulchella. The sequence goes on from JAULJZ010061456.1 coordinate 8,834, forward strand.
TACCATACTGTCTTTCCCAATGATCTATTCGAATTGCCACCACGTTAAGAGGGAAAGGTTTCTATTGACCTTGTCTCGGGAATTCCTCTCATTTCGATGCCGCCTTATCATTTTGCACTGAAAGAGTTACAAGAGCTGAAGGTGCAGCTTCAGGAGTTGCTAGATAAGGGTTTCATATGCCCGAGTACATTGCCGTGGGGAGCCCCAGTCTTATTTTCCAAAAAGAAGGATAGGTCCTTGAGATTATGTATCGACTACCAAAAATTGTATAAGGTGATTGTGAAGAATAAATACCCTATGCCTAGAATTGACGAATTATTTGAGCAGGTGAACTGGTCAAGCTGCTTTTCAAAGAGTGATTTAAGATTGGGCTATCACCTGTTGAGGATTCTAGAGGAAGACATTGCGAAGAACGCTTTCTGTACACGATATGGTCACTACGAATTTTTGGTCATACCTTTTGGTTTGACAAATGCTTCTGTGACATTCATGGACCTGATGAATCGAATCTTTTGCCCATACCTCGATGGATTTGTAGTTGTTCGTGGACGACATTCTTATCTATTCGCCATCGCGAGAGGCACATGAAGAGCACTTACGTATTACATTACAGCTTTTATGAGTGCACTAGTTGTATGGGAAATTTGAGAAATATGAGTTGTGGCTGTTCGAGGTAAAATTTTTTGGACATGTGGTTTTTGGAAATGGAGTAGTGGTGAATTCTGCAAAGATCGATGCTGTGATGAATTGGGAACGACCGAAGAGTGTGTTCAAATTTTGGAGCCTTTTGGGTTTGGCATGCTACTACCAATGCTTTGCAGAAGATTTTTCTTGACTAGCCGCGTCGATGACTCGCCTTACACGTAAGGGGGCCAAGTTTGTGTGGAACGATTCTTGTGAGCTCGCATTCTAGGAGTTGAAGAAAAGATTGACTAGCGCACCTGTATTGATTATACCAGAGCGAGGGTTGGGTTACATCATTTATTGTGATGCTCCACATGAGGGCTTAGGATGTGCTCTTAGCAGAAGGTCTCTTGGTTCCTTAGCTCGCATTGCCATGCTAGAGTGGGATTTGTTGGGAGAGGTTGACGAGTTTAGTTTGCATCTTGGCGAGACTGATGAAAGTACGACCTTGTTTTCTATAGTTTTACAACCTACACTTATCCCTAGTGTTGTTGATGCCCAACAATTAGATCAAGAAACTCTTATGTTGCATGATCGTACTACAAGGGTTGAAAACACCAAAGGGCGAATTCTATATCCTGACTTGAGCTTGAGGTTTGCAAGGAGACTCTTTGTACTAGAGTCGTGTCGCGAGGACGTGCTTCGTAAGTTCCATCATTCTCGTCTCGGAGTGCATCTGGAAGGCACAAAAATGTATCATGATTTGCACTATCAGTTTTGGTGAAAGGGAATGAAGGAGGACGTTGCTCTTTTTGTCTTGTGGTACCTTACTTGCCAACAAGTAAAGGCAGAACATCAGAGGCTAGCAGGTTAGCTACAATCATTGCTTGTGTTAGAATGAAAGTGAAAAAATGTTATGATGGACTTCATTTCTAGACTTCTGAGGTCTCCAAAGGGGCACGATACCATATGGGTTATAGTTGATCGATTGACAAAATCTGCACATTTTCTTCCTATGCGTATGACAGATTTCGTGGGTAAGTTGAGCAAGTTGTATGTGAGTGAGATAGTTCAACTTCATGGTGTATCGGTGTCTATTATTTTCGATCGAGACCCATGTTTTATATCACGCTTTTGGTAGAGCATTTAGTCTGTATTGGTGATGAGCTTACTTTTCAAATGAACAGTTAGTCCGAGTGTATTATTCAGATTTTAGAGGACATGTTATGGGCTTGCGTATTAGATTTTCGTAGATATTGGGAGGATCATCTACTTTTGACAGACTTTGCTTACAACAATAGTTATCAATTAAGTATAGAGAGGGCACCTTTTGAGGCTTTATATGGTAGACCCATTAGGTAACCCGTGTGTTGGACTGATGTAGGGGAGACGGCTGTGTTGGGGTCCGACTTAGTGCGTGAGATGACGAAAAAGATTATCGCGATTCATCAATGTTTGCGCAAAGCCGTCAAAAGAGTTATGCAGATCGAAGAAAGAGGCCATTGTAGTTTGAAGTGGGAGACCACGTGTTTCTAAAGGTCTCCCCACGTCGAAGTTTGATGAGATTTGGCGTAGTGGGAAGCTATCGCCGCACTTCATCGAACCGTTTGAGATCCTTTTGAGGATTAGAGAGGTGGCCTATTGTCTTGCTTTACCTCCTCAGTTATCATCCGTTTACAATGTATTCAATATTTTAATGTTTCGAAAGTATGAGCTAGATCCGTCTTATGTTTTAGATTGAGCCGAATTGTGAGTGAAGGACAGCATCTCTTATGAGGAGTGACCGGCGAAGATTTTTGATACGAAAGAACAAGTTTTACTTGGGAGGACCATTGCATATGTCAAGGTCTTATGGCTTTATCATGGCGTTGAGGAGACTACGTGGGAGCTCGAGTTCGAAGTTTGAGCAAAGCATCCAGATCTATTTACATTGTAGGTTGTGTGGCGAATTTTGGGGATAAAATTCTTTTTCGGTTTTTTTTATTGTAATGATCAATATGATGTGTTTGTTAATTGACTTTGATTGGTTATAAATTGCTAAACATATGTAGATTATCATATGGGTGGTAGCCAGTGAGCCTGGTAACTCGTATGAGTTTTAGGTGAATCTGCCGATATATGTGGAGACCCACGAATTTTAAATTGGAGATAATTTTAAAATTTGATAATTAATGAGAAATTAATTTTGAGTTAATGACAACTTAAAAATAATAATTTTAATGTTATTGATGTATGTGAGTTAAAAGTACATCGTGAGTTAATTTTTGGGTTTTGAATCAATTTGGGTGGTGGACCCCACGTGAAGCTTCTTGGAGAAGCTATTGAGAATCCCCAAACACCCCCCTTGCTCCAGCCGTGCACCCCTCCTCTCCCTCCTCTTGCTCTTTCTTTCACTTTCTCTCTCGATGCTCCAATGGTGAAGAAAGTTAAATCCTAGACTTCCTACCCTTTTTTCTTAATCTTCATCTTGGATTCCAAAGGCGCTATAAAGACGGAAAGTGATCTGCTCGACGAGGGCTTCACAGCCATCCGAACGGAATTTGATTTCGGCGCTCTCGGGGTGTTCGTGGGAAGTTAAAAGTTTTGGATTTTATCCTAAACGGTAGGATACTAGACTATTTTGATTTAAATGTTTGATTTATGTAATTAATTTTTGGATGATTAAAATGCTTTGAGTAGTAATTTCATGCTTTAAACCCTAGTTTTGTAGGTTTCAAGGAAAATAAAGTGGGTTTATGTTGGATTAGTGATATGTGAGTTGGGTTTTGTTGGGCTTATGAGATTGGAGAATTGATTTTCATATAATCTTGAAAATAATTAAGAACCTACGTTGGAGGTTTTGAAGTTGGAGAATTGATTTTCATATAATCATGGAAAATGGATTTTGTTGATTTTATGTTAACCTTGAGAGTTGGTTTTAATTTCAAGTATGAGTTGAAATTGTGTAACATTGTGAAAACGTTGTGGATTAATCCGTAGATTGTGAATTGTACACGTTTGGGTGTAGTTTATTCTTGTTTAAATGATTTATTAGACATACTGGAACAATGTGGTTAATCTGGACTTACATTGCTCATCGGTGAAAGTCCGAAACTTTTGTGCAAATAGATGTTTCATTTCTTTGGGTTAACCTCCGTAAATGAAGTGGTTGCCTACGTTTGGTGTTTGTTGTTATGGCACATTATAGCGCTTGTGATTGACTAGTGAGTCCCGGTGTAGGCTAGACCTAGGTTAATAGGACGAGAGTCTATAATTGTCAACCGAGTCCCAGAGGGAGACAAAGTTGGTACATAATTAAATCATTTGTGATTGCATAACGATTGTTGATAAATCTCTTATTTTTATGATTTTCAAACTATTGAGAGGATTGTATGAATACCTTTGATTTTTGGTGGAAAGATCAATTATAAAAACCCTTGTGTGGTGGTGGTATTCATACAATTGTTAATTACATGTCATGCATTTATCTTGTTAGTCTACTACTATTGAGTTTCGGCTCACGTTGTTAGAACACAAATGTTTTCAGGTGATGGAGACACCCCTTTAGCTTGATGATGACAAAGAATATGTTTTTGGTTTTGGAGTTCATGTGATGCCTTGGGCTTTTTGGTTGTTGAACTATGTAAATTTGAGATATAAAGTGTTGTAATCTCATTTGAAATCATATGATTCGTTTTTTAAATCCTTGTAATTAAACTTATTTCAAGATTGGATTAGTTTTCGCATGAATATGATAATGAATGAAGATAATTTTAGATATTAACGTCATGTTTTGTAAGGCCATAAAGCTACGGTTCTATATGATGTATAAATTGCATGTTTGTATGAGAGTTGAAGTCGTTCATCGGTTTGCATGTTGGAGTTGTGTTTTGCGTTGCCTAGATTTTGGTTAGATCTTCATGAGAGATTTTGGGGATGTAATTTGATTATATTTTCTTGTTTTGAAGTTGGTTTTTTTTTTTTTATCAAGTTTTATGCCTTGAAACTCCTTTCCTAAAATAAAGTGTTGGTTTGAATTTTGGCTCCAAAACAAGGTTTTTGTTGAGTTGGTCTCGGGT
>JAULJZ010061467.1:0-13515 GCA_032270985.1 Heliamphora pulchella
CCTCCGATGACATTCTTGTTCAAATATCAGAGAACCCACAACCAGACAACCCTCACTGCATCAACAAAAATTGGACGGTATAGAACTTGGCGGTGAATGGAAAGCTGTCCATTGTACGGATGAATGGAGGGACGCAGTGAGGGAGACGAAAGCACAGAACTGCTGAAACTGGTGTGACTGTTCCGACGATTTTTCCGGCGACTGTTCTGGCGACTGTTCCGGCGACTTGGCTAGGGTTCTGGTAACTGTTTAAATGGCCGGCGACTGTGTTTGGGACACGATCGGGGGGTTCCGGTGACTGTTTGGTGGGTTTCGGTGGGTTGCAGCGACTGGGTCGGTGGGTTTGGGAGTTGTTGGCGCTTGTGGAGGAGGCTGAGGGAGATTTCGACGCTGGTAGTGGTGGTGTTAGGGGGTTTTGGCACTCGTGGTGGTGATTTTGGTGGATTTCGGCGACTGGTAGGTGCGACAAGAGGCTGGGAGCCTCGCTGGAGGGGTGACGAGGGACGGCGATCCTCGTTGGGTATGCGACGATGAGCGGCGAGGGGCTAGGGTGGTCTGGCAAGGGTTGTTGGGTGGTCAGTGAGGGTTGTGAGTGGTTGTCGACGATTGGCGGCTGGAGTTTAGGATTGTCAGCGACCGGCGGCTACTGTTGTGTGGTTTTCGGCGACGATTTGGGTCTGGCGGCTAGGGTTTAGGTGGCGGCTAGGGTTTAGGAGGCGGCTAGGGGTACCAGAGGTCTGGTGACTCTGATACCATGTTAACAGACATGATTAGGTTGAATGAAGGCGTTAACCCCAATAGGGTACGCAACGTTTTATTTATAGAATAATGAGACCATACAATAATAAATGGTGTGCTTAACCACACCGGATAATAATAATAATAAAGCTAATATAATTATAATAAAGCTAACATTTCTATCACAGTTTGTTCCTGGAGGAAGGTGGCTGGAGACCTCGTATGGAGGATTTGGAGTTTGATTCTATCCCAAGTGATGAGTTATAATGTTTGGTTTTCCCCTTTTCCACAGTAGTCAGGGCCTTGGGCAAGATGAATGGGGATAAAGCCCCAAGTTCGGACGGTTTTACTACAACTTTCTTCCAACATTGTTGTGGGTGAGGGGAGATGTGATGTGTTTCTTTGATCACTTTTTCAGCTATGGAGCCTTTGAGAAAAGTCTTGATGCCTCTCTCCTTGCCCCTATCCCCAGGAAGGGAGGGGCGGATAACATTAGAGACTTTAGACCTATCAGTTTTGGTAGGAAGGAATGGTCTACAAGCTTTAGTTAAATTAAAGTCTTGGCTTCGAGGCTTAAGGTTGTACTCCCTCATTTGATCTTTGAGTTGCAAAATTAATCATTTTTTTTTATCAATTCAACTTGACTTTTGAAGGAATAATGCGTTGTCTTTTATAAATGAATAATAATGAATGTTTTCACTAGCGATTCGGGGTGCTTATAATCTTATTCTTCTCCAAGACCCAATGCTTCATCCGCTTCTTCAGCTTAGTAGGACTTTGTTGGGGGCAGATAAACCTTAGATACAAGGTCGATAGCCAATGAGTGTATTGATTCCAGAGTTAGGAGCAGGTGGCCGAGGATGATTTGGGAGTTAGACATCAAGAATGCCTACGACCATGTGAATTGGGAGTTTCTTATTTACATTCTTCAGAGGATGGGTTTTGACGAGTGCTGGAGGACTTAGGTCCAATTATGTGTTTATTTTGTTTCTATGTTAGTTCTGGTGAGCAGATCTCCAACTGTGTTTTTCCAAACCTCGAAAGATCTCAGGCAAGGGGATCCTCTTTCTCCTTTCCTCTTTATTAATGTGTTATGGAAGCTTTTAGCCGTTTGATCAAGAGGGCAGTGCAGCGGGGGTTTCTGCATTATTTTGAGATTGACATTGTACGTGGCTCCACATTGCATGTTTCTCATCTCCTTTTTCGCAGATGATATGGCTAGTCTTTGTCAGTTTAGAGCCTAATTAACTAGGGTATCCCAGTTGCATTCTTCTTTGCTTCGAAGCACTGTCGAGACTTCGGGTGAACTTATCCAAACCAAAGATCATTTCGGTTGGTGATGTGCCTAATATAGAGAGCTTGCTTGCCATTCTGGGATGCAAGACGACATAGCTTTCTATTGCTTGTTTGGGCCTCCCTTTGAGAGCTTCTTTTAAGGCAAAAGTAGTCACGGATGGGCTCTTATAGAGGTTCCACAAGAGGCTGGTTGATTGGAAAAGGCAGTACTTATTCTCGGGAGGAAGGCTCACTCTTATTAAGAACACTTTATCTAGTCTATGCTCAGTCTTATTAAGAGCACCTTATCTAGTCTTCTGACCTACTTTTTGTCTGCGTATCGTATCCCATCCTTTGTAGCAAGGAGATTGAAAAAGCTGCAAAGAGATTTCCTGGGGGGGAGAGTTGGTGATGGTTTCAGATATCATTTGGTGGATTGGAGTACGGTATGTGCTCTAGTGAAGGAAAGGGATTTTAGCATCCGGAGTTTAACCTCTTTCGACTGGTTCCTTTTGGGGAAATGGGCCAAATGGCTATGGAGATTCTGTTTGGAGAGTGTGTGGAGGAAGGTGATATAAAGTAAGTATGGATCTACAAGAGGAGATTGGGTTGCTTCGTCAATGGCTATGTCTCATGGTAGAGGCTTGTGCAAAGGTGTTAGCAAAGTGTGGAATGAGTTTTCCAAGCACATTTTCTTTGAGGTGGGAAATGGTGAGAGAGAGAGTTTCTGATTTGATGTTTGGTGTGGCGATGAGGCTCTTTGCATCTTTTTTGGCTATAGATAGAGGGGTTGCGGTGGTAGATTATTTGCAGAGGGATTCTGACCAAAGATTTTGTGATATTAGCTAGAGAAGGAATGTGCTTGATTAGGAATTGGATCAACTCTTAGCACTTTCGGGAACTCTTTATGATCACAAAAGAGTGGGTGATGGGGCGGATTTTTTTAAGTGGAGATTAGCTCGGGGTGTTTGTACTTTGTACTTAAGTCTTTCTATAGGCTTTTGTTGAGCGGTTGAGGGATTTATTTCCCATGAATGAGAGTGTGGAAGGCGATTGCTCCTTCTAAGGTTGTTTTTTCCTTTTTGCTTGGGGGGCTACTCATCGTAAGATCTTAACTATGGATAAGTTGGTTTGAAGGGGCTTTATCATGATGAACCGATGTTGTCTTTATAAGGAGGAGGGAGAATCAATTTTTCATCTTCTAATCCACTGTGCAACCAGGGAATTATGAAGCTTTGCCTTGATGCTCTTTGAAGTGGAGTGGGTTTTTGAGAAGGATGTGGGTGGAGTTATGCTGAGTTGGAGAGAAAGAAGAGTTCAGAAGAGAAAGAGAAAGATATGGCTTCTTTTCCCTTTATACTTGATGTAACGCCTTGATTTCGTAACAATAAAAACCCGAGAAATGTAGTAAAAGTAAGAATCCGATTTAAGAAACTGCTCGATAAGGGAGGTCAAACTTCAAATTTTTCTTTTAAACATGAGAGTAAAAGAACCAATTTTCCTTTGCAAGAGACTTCCCAAAACTGCCCATTTATACCCCAAGGATACCCGAAACTATTTCATAAAAGCCCTGTTTTTAAATCCAAATTCAATAAAATATCACCCAGCAGAGTCCGCTCGAGCGGGCTCCTCACCGCTCGAGCGGTGAGGTACTCGAGAACTCACTGCTCAAAAGTCTAAAAATTTGACTAAGTGTTGAAAAGTCACTATACTCCTGATTGCTGCTACGATTGGCCATTGCCCTGTCGTCCCTGCGAGTCTGCCCCTGGTGTGCTCCTGAAGCACCTTGACCACTCCCCCTGCTGCTGCTGTCCTCTTTGCTGACAATCTCTGGCACGATGCCCTAACTGTTTACGTGTAACACACGATCTCCCGGTGCTCAGAACACCCTGACGAACCCATAGAGTGTGCGGGTGTCGATTGTGGCTGTGGATGTGATCCCAGAGGGTAAGAACCTGATCCTATCGACTGTTGCCTTTTTACCTGACGCCCCTCAGATTGTGCCCCAGAAGCTCCTTGATGTGATTTGCTCTCCCTCAGTTTGCAGCTCTCTGCCATTGCATTCTCAACCTTGATAGTGGCCTCCACAAGCTCTCTGTAAACCCGAAACCCAACGCCGCAATCCTATCTTTGATTGAGGGCCGAAGGCCCCTCTCAAACCGCTTGGTGCACAACTCCTCCTTTGCCACCATTTCAGGTGCAAAGCGCGATAGGTTCGCAAATTTGGCCTCATACTGGACCACGGTAAGGTTCCCCTGAATAAGGGAGAAAAAACTCCTCTCGTTATGTATCTCTTGACGACCCCGGAAAATACTTTTTCAAAAAGACCCTAGTAAAAGCGGTCCACGTGCCATCCACGGTGGATTTAGCAAACTTATACCACTCTCTAGCATCCTCTCAAAGTTGGAACGCCGCCGACCTCACCCGCAACTCATCCTCCCTAATCTCTAGGGTGTCAAAGATCATCATGGTTACCTCTAACTACTCAGTAGCAACTTTGGGGTCCGGCTCCCCAGAGAAGGTTGGAGGGTTCAACCGCCAGTATTCTCTCATTGCCACTATGGCTTTTAGCTCGAGAGCTCTAGCTCCAATCCTAGCCGCATCGGCCAACGCTCGCATGGTCGTGATCATTTCCTGAACCACATTGTCGCTGCCCTCTTGTTCCTGTGGGGCATGCACATCCCCTACTTCCAAAACTTGGGCATATGCGCGACCTCGGCTGCGACCCCAGCCTCTACTACGTCCCAACAACATTGCTTTAAGAATAAGAAAGAGCAAGGGAAGATATCAAAACAAGGCTTATAGCAACTCATCTCTCACGGATAACACCGTCCCTCAACAAGATACCGCATAACACGTATCATAGTATTAACACACCTTATGCAACACATAACGAGGAGAACTAATTGGAATGACACGTCAATCCGGTTAACTCGTTTGGATTTTTGGTTAGAACGGGCGTCGGTCAAAACGCCTTTCTAACTCGAACCCCAAACTAGTCGATCGGTCGCCCAAGGGTTAGACACGTCATCCTAAAAGTCCAACCTCCATGCCCAAATACCACATAGCATGCAAATGTCAAGTAATGTCCAAGATATCTCATGCTAGCACGCTAATACATGAATGCCACACATCAATGCAAACTCTCACGTAATGGATCAACCACTCCCATGGTTCCTAGGCATTCGAACCTAAAGTTTTGATTCCAATCTATAACGCCCCGATTCTGTAACAATAAAAACCCGAGAAATGTAGTAAAAGCAAGAACCCGATTTAAGAAACTACTCGATAAGGGAGGTCAAAGTTCAAATTTTTCTTTCAAGCATGAGGGTAAAAGAACTAATTTTTCTTTACAAGAGACTTCCCAAAACAGCCCGTTTATACCCCAAGGATACCCGAAATCATTTCATAAAAATTCCATTTTTAAATCTAAATTCAATAAAATACCATCCAGCAGAGTCCGCTCGAGCAGGATCTTCACCGCTCGAGCGGTGAGGTACCCGAGAACTCACTGCCCCAAAGTCTGAAAATTTGATCAAGTGTTGAAAAGTCATCCATTTTTCCTATCCATGAAATGTGGTTATAGATAGGCAAACATAAGAAGTAAAACGTACATTTGAGAATGAAACAACTCCCTTTTAAACCGAAAACCAGGAATCAAACTTCAAGATCATGGTACGTCATTAAAAAACTAAGGAATTTAACCCAACAACGAGCTCAACACCTTCATATGCATACAAATCATGAATATATGACCTTAGGGCCTTATAACACGAGCATTCTAACCCAAAAACATTGAACCAAGTGTTCGAAACAAGAATTATATTTACACTTTAATTTCTCAAAAGATGCTATCAGTTAATATGTAATTCTATGAATCTACTCTAAAATGGGTCCCGCGACCATCCACCTTACTCCACTTTTTTTCCGCTATCACCTAAAATATTGTTAAACAACATGAGCCGAGGCTCGTAGGAAAAAGACTAACGATGAATATATGCATAATATACGAGGATGATTATGCGAATGCACAGCAAATTTAAGCCCAAAATCAAGTTCACTATTCTATCAAATCTTCATTCACATAACCGGTTTTCTTTTCTTACCACAAAAGAAATCGACTCACGCCGTAGTTAATCTTTCAGTTCCATTAACTCAAAACCCAACACGATTACCATGACTGCCCATGTCATTTCATTTTATTTCTTCTCATTTCATCACTTTTCATTTCTAATCCACAACCATTATCAAGGTTTTTTGATTTTCAAATACATCAATTACTTCAAATGGTTTTACCAACCCAATTTCATTCGTTGATTTAATTAAATATCAAAACCGGATGGTGCCTATAGACCCAAGCGTATTTATCACCACCGGGTCACGCAAGACCCAATAAATAAATACCTATTCTATAGCCTGACACGAAAGCGCACATTTTCGGTTTTTCTCGGAAACATCGATGGGTGGGCAGTCCAAGAGCACGCTTTTACAAGGATTAACCCGAATGAAGGGCCTACCTTACATTGCGCAAGTTTTCGTTCTTTCACCGAGGAGCAACTCGTGCCCAAACTTAAATATTCAATTCGGTCACACAGTACTTTAATTATATCATTTTCATTTAACAACTGTCCACCCGGTTCTTCTCTCCAACCCAACACCATTATGATTCAAAGTTAAACCATCACATAAATTCTCATAATTCATATATTCAATTATGAGGGCTCAACACCCTAAGTTAACCTTACATATGATTCAAAACCATGATTTACCGGTTTTATACAAAACCCTCAACCAACACTCACCATTCTCACGTATCATAAAAATTCATTTGAGATTTATATACAATAGGTTAATACAACCCCAATTTGCTCAATCCTTTCATCAATTTCATCATATAGGTCCCTTAACCCCAGAAGCATCAATTTTCTTGGTTTTAATCTTAAACCCAAACCCTAATCCATCATTTTTCAATCCCAATCACATCCAACAACAAGAAGATGATAGAATCGTGTTAAACCATCAATAAATCTAAGATTTAACATCAACATCAAACCCTAACCTAGGGTTTTAAAATCACCATTTTCATACATTTATGTTCATGTAATAAAAAATACAACTCATATCACATAGATATTCAAGGATAGTCATAGATTTTACCTTTTTGAAGCTCTAGCACCAAGAGAACCACCCTAGCAAGCTCCAATCACAAGAATCTCCAACCATAAGGCGAGAAGAAAGCCTCCAATGCCAAGCTCGAGCCTCCAACGGATATTCCATTGAGATGGAAGTAAGGAATCACCACCAAGAGAAGTCAAGAGAGCTCCAAGAACCCTCCAAACCCAACCTTAGCTCTCAACTTCTATTCTAGAGAGAGAGAGGAAAGAAAATAATGAGAGAAAATGGCTAACCCGCGACTTAAAAAGTCTACTTGCCGACTGTCCACTTGAGCGGACCCTCCCACCACTCGAGCGGTCCCCACTTACCCGAACTCTCTTCCACCTGTCGGCTCGAGCAGTCAGCACTGGGTGAGGATTCCGAACAAAAGATGCAATACTAGATCACAATATAGGCCAAACACCTCGCAACACCGTTCTCATGCACTACACGACATACCATCATTGTTAGCTAACGCTATCATACTCAAATTTTAATTCTTACACACAATTCATACGTTTAACCATTTTCCACCATGTTTATCATTACTCGTTTTTATTAATTCTAAAAAATAACAAGAGATCGGATCCTTACACTTGATGTGGCTGATGTGGTTGGAGAGTAATAGGAGATTTTTTTATGGGATTGGGACACCGTTACAGAGGTTGAATGGTGTGCTTCTTAGTAATTTGGGTAGCTGGCTCTCTAAGCGTGGTTACCCTTTAGTAGATGAAATAGTGGACTTTATAGATTCTATGTCTCTTTGAGTTTTGTAGGCGTGGAGTTTCCATTGATAGGGAGTTTTGTTTCTTTCTTGATGTATTGGGTTTTCCCCTTTTTGGGTGGCATTCCCTTAATGTCTTGTAATAAAGTACTTTTACTTATCCAAAAAAAAAAAACAATGGCAAAGGCACAACAACCCAAAAGGAGTAAACTTTCGAGAGCATAACACCAAGACACAGGACCACACAAGTAACTTATGCCATGTACCAAAACTCCGAACATTGCTCCTATCCAGAACATCAATATGTGCGGATTGAGCTATAAAATCAATGAGCTCACATAACACTTGCAAGAGTTATTATAAATTGGAGGTAAAACAATTTAATAAGTTATAAGAATAAAACAATTTATCAAATCCAATATTAAAATAGTTTATAGGCAATTAAAAAATAAGGGTTCGTTTGGTTGCATTTTCTAAAATTGTTATTTGAAAACTGCTTTGTAAAAATGAATTTGAGAAATAGTTTCATAATATTTTGGAAAGAGAGATTGCGTTTGATTGTGAGAGAATAGAATCAAATGAAATGGGGAAGAAACCACCGTCTAGGGTTATTTAAAACGAATTGTTATTTGAAACCACCGTTCATTCACAGTAGGAGGCCAACAGCGAGAGTTTGATGACGGCGAGACTCGACGATGACGACGATGATGACGGGACTCGACGACGACGATGAGAGACCGACGGCTAGGGTTTTGAATCTCTAGGGTCGACGACGGCGAGAGGAGGCCGCCGCCGGTGGGACTCGACAACGACGACGAGAGACCGATGACTGCGAGAGGACGATGACGCTGATAGGTTGACGATGAGGATGTGAGGCCGATGAGGATGAGAGGACGAGAATGAGAGGAGCTCGGGTCCCTCGGGATAGGATGATGGATGATGCACGGTCCCATGTTCAATTTGTTGAAAGAATTAAGTTAGAAAATTCTCAAAACAATTTTTAGTGGTTCTCACTTTTTTCTATTTTTCTCTGATTTTGTACTCAGTTTTTTTAGAAAAAAATGCTCGAAAAACTCAACCAAACATTTCAGAAATTGTTGGAGCGAAAAACATATTTGAAGGCAACAATAATTTCTCATAAGCATCCTTCTGACACAGTTGTGGTGTATGATTAAACATCACTTAGAAGGGAATTTTTATGCTTCACAAGCCCAACTCTCACTTAGTAATGATAAACATTTCAAATCATTTTTTCACTTAGTAGTGATATTTGCCATATATAATGACTTTTATGTATCTTGCAGCCAATGGGGTTGTTTTTGCCTCGCAATTATGAGTTCAGTATTGCTACTTTGAATGCCCCAACTTACTCAAAGGATAGGGCCAAGGCCATTTGCGGGCCATTTTACAATGCTCAGTTGTAAAGCCGAGTTCCATAATTTAATGTGTTTTACGATTTCTATCATTCTATGAAGCACGGACACGCCGAAATAGGTGCGAAGTGTCGGACACACGTCGGGAACACATACATGCTAGGGACATGATGTGATACGTGTTGGACACGCTAGGCAGCTTGCCCTATTTTTTAATTATTTTTTTCTTTTGGACACATGGTGGGACACACCACGGACATGCGTGTCCAAGATCAAACACACCAAGACATGGCACACATGCAAAAAACCCTAAGCGGTTGAACAACTTATCTTAACCCTAGTACACAACAGTAACTAAGGCGGTCGGTGACAACCCTTATATTGTGATCCCTCTGTACCGATGACCTTCGAGGACCACCAACGACCACTGACGACTCCATCTCCGGCGACCTTCCCCATCCTGGTATGCAACATCTTCTCCCCTCTTTCGTCAACAACTATCGACCATCATCGACCTAAAATTGAGCATCGGCGACCTAAAATCGACTTGAAATCTTCCATCGGTGACCTTCGTCGAGACGTCGACGTGGAATCCACCATCGGTGACCTTCGTCGACGTGAAATCCACCACCGTCGGCATGAAACCCTTTTTTGGCTTAATGGCTTAATGGCTTAATGCCTTAATCTAAAATGACCGAAACCCTTTTGTGGCTTAATGCTTTAATTTGGGTGATTACTTTTTTTTGATGAATGTGATTTTCATATTTTACTCAAATGATGTTATATTTCATTCCAATTATGTTGTATTAAAGTATTAGAATGATGAATGAGGTTGTTTGTAAATTGTAATTGTGAATGATTTTTTTTATTGGTACTAGGTAGTTTGTGGTTGTTCTATTTATAAACATGGAGTAAATATATATAAATTAAAAAATAAAAATATGTTTTTTCTCTGTATCCATGCTGTGTTCGTGTCCTTATTTTTTTTGAAATTGTCATGTCCCGTGTCCGTGTGTACATCTGTGCTTCATAGCTATCATTTCATCACAGACACATCACATACCTGAAGTATATGTTACTAACATGGCACTGCACCATGTAGTTGTCCATGCTAATGAGATAAAAAAAATACAGTTTTATTAAAGTATATCATTCTTGACCTTTTTCCAAAGCCTTTCACCAAAAGGTTCATATCAACGTAGCTCGTCCTGATATAAGTCATTTCAAGAGTATTCACGATATAAATTAATTCAAGAATATTACATTCAATTAAGCAACCCAATTTATAATTGACAAGAGCTAATGTAAGATAAATCCCACCTCAAAAAGGAAGCACAATCGAATGATCATCGTCAAGAATTGATGGCTCCACCACTGCCTAACACAAAGCCATAATCATAACCAGACATGCTTTGACTGTTCAATAAATATAAATGAGCAATCAAGCATCTCATGATGCATGTGAATGAGATTTCCACATCACAAGTTAAGTAGTAATCATAAATGAGCATTCAAGCATTTGAACATGGCTTTAGAACTCATTAGGGTTTGCTTGGAGTCATCGGTTAACTTTTCACTTCAAACTTATACACTAATGTCAGTATCAAAGGATATTAGAAAAGGGATTTTGCAACTAAAACCAATTTTATAAGATAGGGTAAATTACATTAATCTTTCTTGAGGTCTCTGAAATGACACTGGTCTCCCTTGTCAGGCTTATTTGGAAAACGGAGTTAACTTAAAATAATATTTTACCATTTTACCCCTACCTACAATTAATTAAAAAAATCTAACAAGAGAAAGGGTGCGAACGGAAAGAGGGAGAGGGAGAGAGAGGAGTGAAGGGGGAAGAGGTAGTAGCCCTAACCCAACGAGAGGGAGAGAGATAGAGAGAGGAGTGAAAAGAGATGGGAGGGCCAAATGTCAGGGTTGAAACCCTTTCGATCACTTTTCTTAATCCTCATTGACTTTCCGATTGCAACGAATCACAGCCTCAAAGCTCTCTGTTTATGTGAATTCTATTAGCTTTAGATGTCCCACCATCAAAAGTTAGGGTTAAACCCAAAGAAGGGGGCGTCGACGGCGATCGCAGCATGGACGGTATGGACGACAATGATGGTGGTAAGTGTGCTAGTGCTGACGTCGGTGGAATCGCAGTGGTAGTGCTTTGTCTCTTGTCTCCCCTTTTCTCAATCTCTTATTTTCTCTTCTGTGTCTCTCCTCTCCCCTTTTCCCTGTAATGGTTGGTGGTTGGAGGTAAGGTGGTTTACGTTGGTGTGCGAAGGTGATTGGGTGTGCGATAGTTGTTTACGACGGCCTGTGGTGTTGACGATGGTTTACAGTGGCGATGTGTGAAGTCAGTTGGGGGTTGCAAAGGTGGCTTGGCTTGCCATGGTGGTGGCAGGGGTGAGGGAGAGAGAGAGAATGTTTGACGATGGAAAAATGTGGCTGATTTTTGCAATTTGTGAAACCAGTTGAAGGATTGGTGGTTGCTAGTTCGGAGAGGGGAGAGGGAAGAATTTGAGAAAGTGGTGGTTCCTTCGTAGGGCATAGTTTGCACTTGACTTGAATTCGTAAGATCCCTTCTTCCAAAAGCAAGTTGTTTTCTTCTCTTTATGTATAGAATTCTAATTCTTTGATCTCACTCACAATTTAATCTCTAGAAGAAAATAACAAAAATCAATCCCCAACTACCAATACGAGATGGAAAATACAAATTAAAAACCCTTGACACAAGAATTTTGATTTCTATTTTGAACAAAAATTAAAGATGAACTAACCATAAACATGTTTTTTATTCAAAAAATAAAAAAGTATTAATTTGATTTATTATTATTATTATTATATAATTAAGGGAAATATAGTAAATATACAATATAAGGGTAAAATAGGAACTTCATGTGTAATACTAGCTAATATTGGTAAGATCCGTTAAATTGTTTAGCGATCAACTGAGGGAAGGGGGTATTTGATATTAACAACATAACCAGTTTAGAAGCCAGTGTTATTTCAGAAATCTCAAGGGAGATCATTGTATTTTTAATTAACCACAAGAGAGGTTAATTAATTTACTCTATTGGATAATAAATGAGAAATGCTTAAAACCATTGTTCATGGATCTGAAACGTAGTCCAAATGAAAAAGATACGAGTAATCAAAGTTTGCAACAAAATATTTGTAAAGCACAATCCACTTACAAAATTCGAGAAAAAATTAGTAAAATAATTTGGGTTGAAGACCAAAACCATTTGAAAACTTTATGAGTCCACTTTCATACAAAAAATGGTGTTATTTTGTGTTGAGAGTTTATTAGTTTCATTCCTTTCTATTTTTCATTTATTTTCTTAATAGGATTCTTGTACATATCTTTATCTTTGACCTAATATATATAAAATGATATGTGCGTGAAGGAGGCTAATTAATCTCTTAAAACTCTTTCTTCTCATCTCTTTTCTTCTTTTCAATCTCTCCTTTCTTCTTCAAACCCTAAATTCCTTTTTTACTATTCAACTTGGTATTAGAGCATCTTCGATCTAACCCTAAAAACATCGTAAAGCTTCAGCCTTGGTCGCGCAGAAAAAAGGCCTCGTTGACGTCATATTCTGCCCAATGACATCAGCTTAACGTCAGCGACTGTACGGACGTCGACGAACGCCGCTTCCCTGGTCCGATTCGTCTCAGTCCACTGAATGCTGCGATAATTTTACCCTGATTTTTTGGAGAAGATTGGTATATTTCGTGCTTTTTCAAAGTTTTTGCAAGTTTCGAACCCTAGGGTTTTCGATCTGGGCTTCGTGGCTTCGTTTTTTGTTCTTGGTGGTTGCAATTCCTTCTATGGGTGCCGAATCTCTCTTCTCATGTTAGATCTATGGCTGTTTGGTGATTTTTGTCCATTTTTGGTCAATTTTTGGTCGATTTTGAAGCTCGGCATTGTCTGCTCGTGGCTCGTTAGTGTGCGATGTTCTTCGGTTCTTGTTGTTCTTGCTTTCTAATGCTCTGAATCCTCTCTACAGGCGCCGAAACTCATGATTCTTGCTAAATCTGGGATTGCTTGATGATTTTGGAGGGTTTCTTTGTTGTTTGAGGGTCCACGACTCATTTTTTTGCTTCAGTGCTGCATTGATTCCTGGTTCAGTTCCCTGGTATGAGCAGATTACTGGTGTTTCCAACTGCTTGGAATTACGGGTGTCTTTTCTTTGATTGATCTCTCGTTGTTCAGCTCTCACCGGTTAATTTCTGATGGATTACACT
>JAULJZ010061478.1:0-35599 GCA_032270985.1 Heliamphora pulchella
CCTATGTTATTGTTGTGTCCTTATAATTCTCCCTCATTCTTCTAACTTTCGATAGTTTCCTCGGTCATTATTTTTCGTTGCGCCTACACTTAATTAGGCTATGATAATCTTGATTTTTTGACTTTCTATTTACAAATATCAAAAAGTCAAAATTGCCTGTTTAATAAAAAGTAAATTAAAAAATTAAAAAATCAAATTAAAACATAAACTCGTAGAATATTCTATTCAAACTCTCATTATTTTTAAAATATAATAATATTTTTTATTCATAATTTATTACTACCACTACCAACTACTTATAATCGTTAATATCAAATATATAGAATGGTAAAATTGTCTATTTTAGATAAAAAGTAAAAAAAAAGCTTTTTTATTCAAACAGCCAATTTTAACAAAGTTAACTTAAAAATTAAATTACCAAGCAATCTCCTTTAAACCCAATTTAACTTTTTGATTAAAAACGTAAAAAAAAAAAAAAAAACTTTTAAACTAGTTCCCAATCTAACACCTAGTGTATATCAAATTATTGTTTATGTTTGATATTATTAGCACAAGATTTTTAACCCATACATTGATTACGCTTCCATTAATCTAATGGAATAACATCATTAAAAATTCTATTTTCAATAATTTATGGGCTAATTTTGGTTCTAATTTATAAAATTATAAGAAGATTAATTCTATTTTATCAATTTTAATAAATTTAGTCGCAGATCTCATCCTTTTTCTTTGGCAATCTCTTCTTTTTGCTTTGTCGTCGATCCACTCCTTCTTATTCTGCGTTGTTGTAAAAGCTTGGTTTTAAGCCTCGTAACGTAATAGAACCAAATTGGTTGGAATTAGATTAAACGAATTAAATTTGTGATTCAAAATCTTACAATTCTATAAAATAGCATATAATTATAGTTCAAAAAAAAACAATAAGTAAATAAAATTAAATAAATAAAAAGACCATAATACCCCTCATGGTGTGCCCCACCCTATTTGTGACATGTGTCCCACTTCAAAATTTATTTTAAATCAAATTCCATTATGCCAAATCCTAATTAATAAATCAAATTTTGCTATAATTGCCCACTAACCATTTTAATTAAACAAATTAAAGAATAAATATTGTAAATAAATATAAAACAAATGAATTCTACCCAATTATATTAAAACAAACAATGTACACCAAATCATAAATTGAAGTTAAAATTATACAATTTTTTAAAAATGCTTAAATTCACCTACACCTGACCACAATCGTAATTAAACATTGTTAAATTAATTTTAAACTATGAAAATAATGTACTAATCTTAAAATTTATAATTTAAATTAATTTTATAAAAAAGTGAATAAAAAGCATACATTAGGTTAATTTTTAGACATTTTTCTTAAATAATGTAGTATAATTATAACATCATGAACCATTAAAATACCACAAAATATCACAAAAACAACTTTTGGCCCATGGTTTTACACCATGGCCGGTCACCCCTCATGGCCAACTCCACACTCCATGCTATGGAGTTGTCCCATCTCTTGCTTCATGCATGCAACCTAAAATGGACCCTCATTCTTACACACCTTACAACTCCGTCATTCCTTCCACCACCAATTTTGCTACAAAAGCACCCCCTCTCTTCACCTTCCGAGCACCACCCCCAAGCTTCCCATTTTTTTTTTTTTTCTAATTATTGAGTGTGGGAAGAATAAGAAACTAAGAGGAAGAAGAAAGGGGGATTAGAGCCCAAACACTAAATCCAAGTCCACAGCCCTTCAATCTTCTAGAATCCACAGCCCTTCAATCTCCTAGAATCAAAGTCAATGGTAAGAAAACTCTTCTAAATTTCTTACATACAACTCAAATCTCGTCTTTCTCTCCCCATTCTTGAATATTAAAAATCAAAGAAAGAAAAAATATTAAGTTAAATAAGTTAGAAATTAGGATTAAGGTTGATTGTGAGGTATTCTTGATGTGAAAGCATTGCATGCATGTAGTTTGTTTTAATTTATGCACTCATGGTAATTTTAATATTATGAAATTTATATATTTTAAAATAAAAATGATCCATTCAAAGAAATTTAAAGATTTAAACCATGCATTAAGCCAAAACAAATTTGGAATGCTTAGACTTAGTTTTCTGTTTCTCAGTGCTTGCTAGTCACTACTTTGAAAAATCATAACCTATTATAAAAAAATCTTCTAAGATCAAATTTTAAGTCCAGATATAGATATTTGAGTCATATTTGCTACAAAATTGGTTTGAACTCATTTTCTACCAAAGTATGTCAAATCTGGACCAGCCCGCTTTGTAGAGGCTAAAACCTTATTTTCAGAACCCTTAATTAAAATGGTTTCTTCACGAAAGTTGTAGATAACATTTTTATTTATCTTCCCACAAATAATGAGGTCATATTAACACTGCTAGATACCCAAAATATATTTTAAAAGTAGCTGAACAGATTGTGCCTCTCTGGGTTGTTTTTGTCCAACCTTTTTGTATAAATTAAAATCCCTATTTTGTAGCCTAAATGAAAAAGTATTCTTCATATGAAATATTGTAGAAATAAAAATCTAGATACTTTTCAAAAATATTTCAAAAAGGAGTTGATTTGTACCTGAAACGTATTTTATCTTCTTTGTTTTTAAAACAACACTTGAGGCTAATTCTTTGTTTTGATACCCTTTCTTAGGAGGCTCAAAAGTCAACATTTTTCTAAAGAAGTGGACTAATTGTCGTTCATCAAACTTTTAGAAGATATCAAAATCTACAACATATCCAAAATTTACCATTTTAAGAATTTATTTGATATCTCGAACGTATTTTACAAAAGGCTGCATACCCTGAGGATTATTTTAAGTTATAGGAGATGATTAATTTGGGTACTTATTTTGTAGGGTTTAAATCACCTAAAAATTTAAGAAATTTTCAAAAGTGTTCTTCATAAAAGTCGTAGATAATATATTAACCTACCACATATCCAAAAATCACCCATTCGGAATGAATTTACTGCCCAAAACATATTTTATAAAATCTGTCCAAAATGAGCTTTATTTTAGCCTAAGTGTCAAAAGTGACCTTTTAACTATACGATTGTATGTTAAGTGTTGTATGGTTTATGAGCCTAAAATATTTTAAGTGTCTTTAAATAGTATGTGATATCCTCTAAAATGATTATGAGATTTCATTTATACAAATTTCTTGTGTTCATAATTTACCTCAAAATATGCTAAGTGTTAATATATAAATTTATTGCTATTTTTTCATGACTTGGCATAATTCTAGCGTCACGTGTTTTAGTATATTCATACATAGGATAGGACATGCATTCCCATCACTGGGTTAGAATGTACATGAATCACTTAAATAATAACGGTAGATGAAATGAACCTTAGGGCGGTACTTGTTTCGGGCGATGTTCCGTGGTTATATTAAGGAAATAATTTTTGGTTAATGTCCCTCGGCTTGTATGACATGATGATATATTTTTTGGCTGGATGCCATGAAATGATATGATATGAATTTTTTGAGGTGATACCTCATGATGAAGGTAGTTCGAATGACAAAATAATCGATGTTAGAATACAAGTTGATCCCGCACTAGACCTTGACCTAAGATCCGATAGCTCGGCTGTGATGATTTTCCACACCTTGCTGTGAGTGATGACCCGGTTCGATACTTAGTTCAAATACGTAGTCATCCAATGGCTGAAGGAACGCTTAATATTGGTCGGTAGACTTAATCTGTGACGATTGAATTGGGATTAGGATGGTTTACCTAGGTTGGGTTAACCTAAAAGGATTTAGGGTTTTAAAGAAACTCTAGTAATTAATTAAAAAACATCATCAACATTATTACACATGTTGACTTCATGGTTATCTTCTCTCACTGTTATATGTTACGTGATACATGCTAAATGATTTTTATGGAGTTAGATTATATTTGAATTGTACTGCTTAGGTTTTTTTAGAGTTTTTCTTGTTGGGTTTTGGTTCATGGCATTTTATGCTAGGATTTTTAGGAACCAGTGGATCAGTTAGGCGATTAGGGTCAGGAGGAAGGGAAGCCTTGGCTCCCGTGAATCGATGACTCGTCTGCATTCATCCCTGCTCGTTTATCTTTTTGAGACCCGTGTACCAAGCTTTAGAATCTATTTTTGTTATCTCTTTTGATCTGTCTGTAGTATTTAAATACTCTACTCTATTTTTTGATGGAATGGGAATAAGACCTTATGCTTTACTCACGGTATTGGTTAGTGTTGGTCAAAGATGCCTTCAAAAATTCGGGGTGTCATAGCTTGATATCAGAGCATAGGTTCAACCCTTACCCACGTAACTGTTGCTTAGACTCAGACTTTTAGGCTTAGTTAGATTTTTGCCTTGCACTAGACTTGGAACTTTGGTACTACAGTTTACTTCAAACTGACATTGTTCTTCTATTTTCTTATAGGATGGATGCACCAGCTTTTCAGGGATCTGCAACAAGGCCTACAGCCTCTAACGAGTCCCATGTTAGTTTCGACTCGTGAGGAGCTTACCGCTACTAGGGCAGACATGTTGTGGCCACTGATCCAATTTTTATGGAGAGGAGAAAGAGATGCCATTCGGCATATCTAGAAGGTGCAAGAGAAGTATCCCACTATCATAGAGGTCGTCTTCAAGGCCCTGATCAGGAGAAGAGCGGCCAATCAGTTCAGACAAGCCCAGCATGCCACCCAGTTGATTCACCAGGACGCCATGTTCGACAAGCTGGCTATCATGGCTATGGATTCGACAAAATACGTCCTCATCAACATCTGACGCCAACCCCTAGAGGATTATGTTTCCTTGGGTAGCTCAGCCTATTGTCCATCACCACCTCATTCACCAGTCACTTACACCCAAGTCCTGCCACCTATATCACTCGACTATTCGTCGGCCTCTTCCGAGTACACCCCAACATTGCTCAGCTACACCCTAGCATCACCCGAGTATACCCCAGCCTCCCCTATCTACTCATTAGCCACACCACCACTGGAGTACCGGCCAGCCTCTCCCAGGTATTCCCTAGCACCACTAGCAGCTCCTATTGTAGGAACCATCGACGAGGAGGAGGAGGAGGATCCTAGCGAGGATTTTGACTAGATGGGTCTTGGGGAACAGGGTAGTTTATGATATTTTGATATTTGATTCTGTAAATCCTACGTAAAAACATTGTGTGTCATGCCCCTGACCCCAAGGCACGTGAACCTTGCTCGATAACTCAACTTTACAGAATAACCGAGGAAACTCTTTTTTATAAAACTCTATTTATGGCAATTCCTTTCCAAAACCTCAAAAATATTCTAAGTCTAAAACTTAGAAATTTTGCCAAAATTTTTCCTGTAAACCTGTTGAATTCAAATATCAATCTATACTCAGATACCGCCTAGATTCCAATTCTCAAACACAATCACCATATAACACTTTCATAATTACTAATTTCTCCACCACTGTGGTCTCATCAACTCAAACCAATTCTCCATATACATACTATTTCTTAAGAAAAACTTATTCTATCCTTAACACATTAAAACATAAATCTAATGATCAACTACAAAAGACATTTATAAATAAGAGATAAAAATGCATGTTTCTTTACAAGCACCCATGAATTACCAACAATATTACAAATTTCATAATATTAAATACATTATTTAAAATTACAAACTACAAACATCTTTCCTTCTTCATGTACTTTGATCCTTTACCAAACTTCATGTCATGTCTCTTCCTCTTTAAATCGGTAAAATGTTTGATGCAACCAACGTGAGCCGAAACTCGTAGTATAGAAACTAAAATAAGTGCAATGTATGACTTGTGAGGCGTGAATGAGCAAGATGTTATGTTATCACTTTCATTTATTTATTTTATTTATTTATCAATTCACATACACATCCAGTTTATATAAACTTCAAAGATAATATAAATTCATTTAGATTTCTTGGCATTAAATTTACTTAACTCATACACTCAGCTCGTTTGTTAATTATTCCAACGTTACAGTATCATTAAACTCGCTTCAATGTTTTAATTTATCTATTAAATTTTTATTTTTATTCTTTTCTATTCTTTCTCATTAGTCACATTCATCTTTCGTTATCTCTCTTTCCAATTCTTCCATTTGTTATTCACATTTTTGTTTTATTCCATTAATCCCATATTGAACCGACGTAGGGTGCAGCCTATAGAAATCCCTTCATATTCCCCCAATAGGCTACGCGAAACCATTGGGTAATAGATAGCTCTATAACTCACCACTACAATCATCAGATATCAACATCGGGTGCAGCTTATAGAAACCCCTCCCTATTTCTCCAATAGGCTATGCGAAGTCATTGGATAATAGATAGCTCTATAACTCACTACGACACAATCACGTCTGTTTTACGGTGCCTAACCCGAGGGAACACGGTACCCAGGTTGCACAAGTTTTCGGTCTTTCACCGCGGAGTTAGTTAAGCCCAACTTATTACATTTACATCAATCATCCTCGGTTCAATATTTGATTAATCATATCAATATTCATTACCAACCAGGAGTCCATCTCCCCATTTCAATTTCGCAATCACATCATTGTGTCAACATTAATCACAATTTTCACACATATCCATATAATTGTTTACACATCATTCCCTTATTTGATTTTTATGTTTAACTTAACAGGTAAAATCTCAAATATGAATCCACTGTGATTTTCTTTTCATCAATTAATTTCAAATGTTATCTATTCAATCATAAACTTTTGGTTTCAATATGTTCCACGACCTCAATTCTATATTATTAGCCCCGGATCAAGTTTTATATCATTTCCTTTATAACGTATGTTCATCAACTCAACATTCATTAAACCACAAGATTTAAACTTATTTGTTGAACAAATTAAAACCAAAATGAATTATAACTTCCATAGTCATTCAAAATTTCTTACTTAAATCATAGATTCAATTTACAATTTTCAAGAAAACAAGTTATAATACATTGATTTGATCACATGATGTCGATCATCTTTTGAGTATTCCAATTTTCACCATAGAACTCAATTTCAATGAGTTTAGCTTCACAAATTTAAAACTCATGTACGATCTCCATTTATTATCTATCAAGTTCATAAAACTAAGTCAATTTAACAAATTTATTCCATTAGTTAAACTAGGAGTTTAATTTTCACCTTAGGTTATCTCATTACACTTACAACCGTCACACAATTTCTCTTCATCATCAAATACAACCACTTTATGCACAAAGCCCCAAACCTATAAACCATGAACTAACCAAATAATTAGCAAACCCTCCAAGTTTTCCAATTAGATTATAAGTTAACTTCATTACCCTAATTTGACAAAATTAAAATTAAACTTAAGCTCGGTGCCTTGTCTCGGCTCCTTGGGCATATTAAGTTTTGTGATCTAATTTTCTTTGTTATATTATTGTGTTTTCTTCCTTGTGCAGCACCTCCAGTGTTGGAAATATTTTGTGAGTTTTGCTTCTTTTTCCTTGGAGGGCTGACTTCTGAGTTTAGACCCTTCCCTTTTGAGAGTTGTCTTCGAGAGCCTGGCAATTTTTTACTAACAGTAGTACACTGCTTTCATCTCTTGTGCAGCCTCTTATTGTGATGAAGTTGTTTCTTGGTTGAGATTTGTCCCTCTTTCTTTGGAGATTGAGTTATACACTATGCGAGTTTTACTCCCCATTTCTTGGAGAGCGGAGTTTCTTTTAATTGGTTTCTCTTTGGTTGTCTAGGTGGTTGAATGGCTGCCTAGTTTTCACTTATTGCTTACTTTTGTCTAGGTCTAGTATGTGGATTGCCCCTCGTCGGAAAAAATCTCGATTAATAGCAAGATGACTTGCAGTAGCCGTTCCTGATTTTGCTTTCTGGTCCCGGACCCTAGTCTATTCCAGGAGGTCGAAGCCAGCTGTTTCTACCAGTTTAAGATCTATAATCGCTACCGATTCTTTGTTTTCCTGATCTGTAATTTGTACATGTCCCTGGTTGTCTATATTTTGTTGCCTAGTTTTGAGGGATGTTCATAGCAGTTGGTTTCCTGTTTCGTGGTTTCCTTCTCTCCAGTTGCCGTATTGCTGCTTTTCTTCTATTTTCTTTTGGAATCTTTTTTTTTTGGGTAGTTAAGTTGGGGAAGGGGGATGAGAACCCCAAGGTTCGAACCCTGGGGACATGTGGGGCATTGAGCTGCTCGGGCCACTGAGCTATGCTACCATATTAGCTTTTGGAATCTTTGTTTTAGCCTTCCCCTTACGGCCTTGTAAGGGACTGTGTGCGTGTGTGGGTGGGTGTGTTGTTGGGTCTTGCTTGTATTTTCTTATTCTGTTTTGGTCTCTGGAGTGGCCCAATTCAGGTGGTTACTGCGTTACTTTGGTGAGGCGGTTTTTTGCCTTCCCTTTGATGGCAATGCTTCCCTTCCTTCAATGGCCTTTATCCCTGGATGTATTCCCCTGCTTTTAAAACCTGGTCATGGTTTGGGTATTGATTGTGGCCAGCAATTGGTTTGTTTCCTTGTAGCGGTCCTCGGCTGCAATGGTTAGCTGGGTTCTGTTGATTGGTGCTGAAGCTGGTTTTGTGCCTCACTGTTTAATTGTCTAGGCTTTTCTGTTATGTAAGTTTCTGCCTAATTTCTTTCCCCTTTATTTTCTTTCAAATTATGGGGCGGCAATTGTGGTTCCTCCTTGCCTATGGTAGTTTTTATTTTGGTTGTGGCTTAGCCGAAAGCCTCTTTTTTGTTGCTTTTGGCATGTTTTTGGGTAGTGCTTGTAAGGTCTGGGGTTTGCCCCTTGTCAGTTTGTATCTTTTCTTTTCTTTTATGTTACAGTTAATTATCCAAAAAAAACAAATTAAACTTAAGAACTCACTCCTTTTTGTTTGCTCATCATAAATCCAATACCCTCTATGGTCCAATAATCCACCAAGATATCATAACCGAAGCATGTATACTCAAGTTATACATTGACCCAAAGACACCGATTCAAATGGCTCCCATTATTAGATTGTTTTTCTTTAGAGTATTTTCAACTCATTTTCCCATCACTCCAAATTGTAAATCCATTTTAAGTTTCTTTAAAGGAAAACTAACTTACACAACATCATAATTATAAGTTTCTCACATCCATGTTTTCCACAATCCAATTAATTAATTTAACTCCCCCCAATTTCATATACTCAACTCATAGTTTAATCCCAATATGACTAATCTTCAACCCAAATGTTACTCGCCACATTTAATTGTTAGGAACCCGCCAATTGAGATATTAAGCCATGAGTCTAGCTTTAAATTTATAGACAATCCCTTATGAAATTCTAACCTTTCTTTCGAATAGCCCCCATTTTGTCACTCTCTTCGAATTAATATGAAATTGTATCAAGCACTTCAAGATCACATTAGGATTTTTTTTTTTTTGTAAACCACTCAAATCTTGCCATTGACTCTAAAGTTAGTTCGCCAATCTCCATTAACTTAAACTTATAATATTCCCCAATTTTGTCCCTTCTCTATGGATTCAATAAAAGCCAATTATTTAACTGAAGATAAATACTCATTAAGTCTCAAATCTTGCCAATTAAACTTGAACTTTATCTTCAATTCATCAATTAACCAACTATATAGTTGAAACTTCTCATCACATGTCCCATATTCTAACTTCTTATTCAATAGTCATCCATTAATTCAATTATACCCGGTAGTTAACTAGATTTTTTTACCAAATTACCCCGATCTTAAGTTAAACCATGGCTCCAACCCTCTAACCCACTAATTATTAATAACCCCACCATAGATATCACTTCTATGTTCCAATCTCAATAGGTCTAACATTTACTATAAAATTTAACCCAACAACTCACCAATTAGTTAAATGTTTGCTTGATCACTTAACTCGTTAGGGTTCTATAGAATCAATAGCTAAAATCAACACAAGTCAAAGAAAACCACTGATATCAGTCAGAATCCTATGTGAGACCCTGACCCATTTTCTTTTTCAGCGTTTTTCGACATGCGTTTAGCATTTTTGTTTTTTTTTGGGTAATAAAATGTAGCATAAAAGGAAAAAAGAACACAAATACAAGGGGCATACCCCAAGCCTTACAAGACCCCACCAAACAACAAAACCAAAAGCATAAAAAAAAAGGCTTTCGGCTTAGCCTTAACCGTACAGAAAAAAAAGCAACCCATAAACTGAAAATTGCCAGGAGAGAGGCGAATGTTGCCGCCCCCATAACTAAAAGTAAAGGGGAGGAAGCTAAGCCTATCACACACACAGTAAAACAAAGAACCAAACAGCTATAGAACCGGAAGGCAAGAACTGTCTAGCCAACCAAAACCCACAGCAAGATTGTCCAGCCAACCTCCAAAAAACCGCACTAACAACAGCCAAAACCAGTAAGAAACTAACCAGCCCTAGCCGAAAAGAACTAGCTAGCCATCCATAAAAAACCGCATCAAACCAGAGCTAAAACAAACTGCTGGGATGATTGAAACCAAGGGAAGGAGCAAACTGTCCCACATAAAAACAAGCCACCACATAAAAAAGTAAAGGACAGCCTCCAAATAGCAAGCCCACAAAGCTAGGAACAGCCCTAAACAGCAAGCAAAACAAGGCAAAGCCCACATCCACCCACAAATAGGAACAGCCAAGCAAAACCCCACATAGCACATGCTATGGACAGCCCCCCATAGCTAGGAGAACAAAGCAAAAACACATACCCTATGTACAAAGGAAAAGCCTATGAGCACCCCTCATAGATAGGAAACAAAAAACAGGAGATATCTACGAAAAGAGAAGCCACCATAAACAGGACCATCCAAAATGAAAGCAACAAAAAGAAAAAAATAGAAGCTATGGACAGCCCCCATAGCGAGGAGAAAAACACAATAGATACATAACCATATGTACAAGGGAAAAGGCTATGAACACGCCTCATAGCTAGGAAACAAAATAGGAGATATCCACGAGAAGAGGAGCCAAAGAAAGCCACTTCACCAACGGGACTTCTTCCGTTTCGGATAGGTAAAAGCACAGGACCTGAGATGCATAGATAACCAATGAGAAAACCAATAAAAGTGAAACACACACACCCAAGGACCTCACACACTCCACATAGGTGTATCTCTCTACACTCCAACAAAGGAGATAGAAGCAAAACTCATAGCCGCTGCTTCCCAAAACCACTACACAAGAAGCAAACGCAATTCATAATAGTTAGCAAAAACTCAAATCACTCACTCAATATAGGAGGAACACTAACTCTCTAAACAAAAAATCCAAAAACTCACAGCTCCTATAACTTCCATGGAGACCTGCACAACAAACAAACTTGTAGGGAATAAAGATTAGAGACCTCAATAACACTCGCTCAATATAAGAGAAACACTCAGCCCTCCAAGGAGGAGGAAGGGGCAAAACTCTCAAAACATCCATGTATAACCTCCAGGCTGTAACAATAAGCAAACAATTAATAAAAACATTACTGAAAAATGTCCATCACCAAACTCCATTCACCCTGAATCTCCATAGTAGTCTGAGAGGCAGGCACTCTCCTCAAGGAGGAGAGCCTCTCTCTTATCATCGTAGAGATATCCTTAAGCACACCTTCCCAACCCTTCTTCTTGCCCTGAAACATTCTAAGATTACGCTCCTTTTAAATACAATAAACCGAGATGGAAAGCGCCAATCTCTTAACACTAGCACTCAGGGATTTACCAACCACCTTATAGCAAAAGAATCCTTCCAAGCCATCCAAGAACCCTCAGTTCAACTGATCCTACACTTGGCGAAGACTCCAGTCCAGATAGCCTTAGCAAAGGGACAAGCAAAAAAGGACATGCAAAGGGACAAGCAAAGAAAAGATGATCATGTGACTCGACTGCACCGGGGTAAAAATAACAACTAGCATCACACTCAAGCCCAAACATCTTAACCCGGTCCCCTGTACTAAAGCGACCCCTCACAGTAACCCACATGATAAAGCTGACTCTAGGAATATGATGTTTAAATCACACCAACTTACTCCATAGCGGTACTGGCTTAAGGACGCTAATCTCCTCCCAGAGAGATCCAATAGTGCATTTGTTACCATTAAGGGACCACTTAATACGATCACATTGCCCAGCATTCGAGAGGAAGTGGACCTCCCTCTGCATCTCCAAAAGATCTATAATAACAGCAGAAGGCCACTTTTATTGGTTGCCATCCACAACCTGGATAACGTTAGCAAATAGATCAAACCCGGAATCATACACAATCTGCTGCCCCTTAGCCTCAACCAAAGAGCCCCAAGGGTGCCAAGGGTCCAGCCACAGAAACGTATTATCACCATTACCAATCTCATATTGAATGAAGCGCTTGACCATTAGTCTAAGCTGGAGTAGTTTCCTCCAACTCCAAGAGGCCAATTGCGGGATCTTGACTGCCCAAAAGGAGTTACCACAAAGAATATTGGATTTAATCTACACACTACAGTGATACATCACCGCCAATTAACAGGAACCAAATATGCTTAGCAACCGCAGCTTTATTCCATATAACCAAGGATTTAATCCCAAGACCACCCTCTTTCCGAGGGACACACACCTCCTCTCAGGCAACTTTGGCGCCCGAGGACTTCATCTCAGGACCACACCACAAAAAGGCCCTAAGCAAACTCGCAACCTCACGAAACACTTTCTTAGGCAAAATAAACAAAGAGGACCAGTAAACCTGCATGGAGAATAGAATAGAGCTAATCAATTAGATTCTGCCAGCATAAGAAAGAAATTTACTCGTCCACACCTTAATCCTACTAGCGATCCTGTCAATGAGAGGCTTATAATCACGACATGCAAGCTTGGTAGAGATAAGGGGAACCCCTAGGTACCTAATGGGAAGAGAACCCTCACAAAAACCAAGAACATCCAAAATCTCCTGCTTTCTTTTTGGGTAATTAAGTGTAACACAAAAGAAAAATAAAAAATGTACATGTTTCCAAGGAGGATACCCCAGGTGATTACATCAACTAACATTTAAGAGGAAACCTCCTACCAATAAAACACAAATAAACAAACCTAACAACATCAATAACATGACACACTTTACCCCCGCTTGACAGCGGGGGAAGCTATCTAACAAAGCATATTCCATGCACAACCCACATGGATAAGAAGAAAAAGCCAGCTTACTAAGAGGACCAAAACCATGCCACCAAGTAGACTTGTCACTGTCAACCCCTGAGAAGTAAATGTCACTTTTTTGAGGGCTTGGGGAGAGGCTAGACAGCCTCTGGAAATCATCCAGAACCTGGCGAATAACTCTCACAGATTTAACATCTGCTTTTGAGAAGATCATAAGGTCATCAGCAAAGCACAGATGAACAATCTTATTCTTACCACAACGCCAATGATAATTAAAAGGAACCTCCTGCGTATGCTTAACAAACATCCTAGCCAGAACCTCTATTGCCATCACGAAAAGATAAGGGGATAGGGGGTCCCCTTGCCGAAGCCCCTTTTGCCCCCGAAAGAAACCATTAAGCTCACCATTAATACAAACAGAAAAACTAGGAGACGTAATACATTCCTTCATCCAATTGACCATTCTCTCCGGGAACCCCATGCATCTAAGAACCCCAACCATAAAATCCCAACGCACATTATCATAGGCATTCATAATGTCAACTTTAAGAGCACACCTAAGACCATGGTTTGCTTGTGATAGTCTCTCAGGAGCTCCTGGGAAAGGAAAATATTATCCACAATTCGCCGCCCCTTAACAAAAGCTGATTGAGCAGGAGAGATGATCTCAACCAAGGAGTTCTTTATCCTATTAGCAATGATTTTAGAAATGCATTTATAAATAGTATTACAGTAGGAAAAAGGCCTATACTCCTTAATGGATGAGGGGTTAGGGACTTTAGGAATCAACGCAATAAGGGTAGTGTTAATTTCCCGAAGGATATGGCCAGAATCAAAGAAACTTTTAATCGCCTTAGTAACATCATGACCCACCACATCCCACGCATCTTTAAAAAAGCCAGCCGAGAAACCATCCAGACCAAGAGCTTTATTCGCTTTTAGGGACCACATGGTAGCACGAATCTCTTCCTCAGAGACATCTCTCATCATTCTAGTAACACTCTGAGGGGACAACCGCTTAGTTATAAACCCCTCCAAATCACTAGTCTCGATCCTATCACTACTAGAGTCAGTACCAAGAAGTCTCTGGTAGTAGCCAACAATGTGATCAGAAATATGGTGCTTCTCGGTACGAACCACCCCAATCTCACCCGTAACAGAAGTAATACGAGACCTATTACGTTGGAAGTTAACAAACTTGAAAAAGAACTTGGAATTCTGATCCCCTAAATTAAGCCATTGGATCATGGATTTTTGTTTCAAAAAACTTTCCTCAGCCAGGACAAGTTCAACAAAGGATTTATAAGCCTCCCTCTCCATATCAAACATGGCAGAATCACTAGGGGTCATGTCATGCCTAAGCTGGAGGTCCTTAAGGATAGCCCCCTGGTTAGCCACATGATTAGAGATATCACTATGCGAGTCCTTATTCAACTTTTTAAGCTATACTTTCAACAACCTTAACTTTTGACAAGCCATATACATGTCTGACCCAACAACAGAGGTGCACCAAACATCCTTCACCAGGGGGTAAATTTAGGGCTCTTAGCCCAGAAATCAAAATACTTGAACGACTTTCTAGACTTAATTCTACCAAAATCAATCAGGATATCAATTCTAGCATGGTCTGACATACTAGGAGGACCAAGAAGGCACTAGACTATAACAAAGAGATAATCCACGCTTCATTAACAAGAGCACGATCGATCTTAGATTTGATAAAATTATCCCCCTGCTGGTTATTAGACCAAGTAAACTGGATCCCACTATACCTAAGGTCATCTAACTCAGCCCCATACAAAACATTTATTAAAGTCATCCATATGTGCAGGCCATTTCCCGCACCCCCCAACACACTCATTAGGGTGGCGAATAGCATTAAAATCCCCCAAAACCAACCAAGGAGAATTAGTCAGGCCGGGAGCAAGGGAGACAAGTTTATGCGAAAGACTAACTCTCTCCACATGAGTATTAAGCCCATACACAAAAGTAATCCAAAAAGAAGTTTTATCTTCCAAAAAAGTGGCCTTCCCATGAATCCAATGGTCCCCAAAATCAGTTGCTTGAAAATTAACAAAAATAAGGTCCCACAAACCCAAATGCGCCCCAAAATACCAAAATCGTAGTTATTTACAAAATTCCAGGAAGGAACGGTTTTTTCAAAAATCAAACCAGCCTTATCATTTTTAATCCTAGTTTCATTTAAAGCAACCAATTTAACTTGGGAAGACCTAACAAAAAATTTCAATTCATTTTGTTTAAAAACACTGTTCAAACCCCGGATATTCCAAGAAGTAATAGACATAAAAAGAGTTAGGTAAGTAAGCTTTTCATTTTCTTCTTGCTACTGTTCACCCTCCTTGGCCCTGAACCTTTTGGAGAAGACGAGGTCGGCACTTACTCTAGGTCATCCAACGGGGTGAGAGGCTCGGCTTCAGTACCTTGCCCCACAACTGAGATCGGTTTCGTATCTAGGGCAGATTTACTACGAGTTAGAGGAGACCGACGTACCATATTTGTAATTTCACTCTCAATAATGGGAGGAGAAGGGGCTGCCACCTGCTCAAAACACGGTTGAGTGGATTCAACCAGTTGCTCAAAGGAGGGGGGTTTGCCAATGTCCCCAGGCTTCGGAACAGCGTTTTTGCTTTAGCATGTTTAAATGCTTTTTAGATGCATGATCGGGCTTAGATAGCATGCGGGGTAGGTTCCTGGGGTCGTTGGAAATTGCGGTGCGATTTTAATTTATTTTTTTTTTAAAAAGATATTTTGGAGACCTATAAATATCTAGAGTTAGATATTTTCAAAAGATATTTTCAAAACTTCTCCACCAAATTTTCTCCATTTTCTCTCTGCCTTCTCTCTAACTTCTCGGGGGCCCGGGGCTCGATTTTTGACGATCCAACAGCCGCTCCTTGTTATTGGCATCGTGGTTTACGCATCCATCCGAACGAAATTTTATGCCGACGAAGCTCGATTTTGCACGTGATTTGAAATGTCGAGTTTTTAACTCACCGAGGTAGGATTCTAGACTCTCATGTCTTATAAGGGTGTTACATGTAATCATGTGTGTTTTTACCGGTTAAATTGTATGAAATCTGATTTTGTTTAAAAGTCGGGTTTTGGGTTTAAAAACCATTTTTCGTCAATTTCGGTTGGATGAAATCATGTTTTGGGTGTTTATTTTGAGGGTTTGATGTGAGGCTTGAGCGTGGGTATGTCCGAGGGTGTTGAATGAGAGTTTGGAGGCATCGGATCGAGGTTTTGAAGGATGAAATAGTGTTAAAAAACTGTTCTCGCCTCGGTTCAGTCGACTGGACAGTGAGGTTCAGTCGACTGGATCTTGGTTTTTGAGGTTCGATCGACTGGACCGTGGGGTCATTAACTGGACAGTGGTTTTTGGGCATTTTTTGGCGAGATTCCAGTGTGTTGTTTGGGTCACCTGGAGGGGGGGTCCTGTCGATTGGACCTAGGCTATTTTGTGTGGTTGTTTGATGGTTGGTTTCTTGGTTTCCGATTAGGTTCCAATGATATTCAATTGATTAGTTATGGGATTAATTGATTGAAATAATGTTGGATTTTTTTCGGGGTTTAGTTGGTTGTGTGGTGGCTTCGGAAGTCGTGTCGTGGCTTCGGGTGTTTGTTTAGGTGCCATCATTGGGGGTGACGTGCATGGCTAGATGTGGGTTGTTGGGGCATGGTTGTGTGCGTCGTGGTTGGGTATGGAGCGTGTTTGGGCTCATGGCACCTTTGGAGGAAATGTGGTGTTTTGTAACCTCATAGTTTGAGGGGTTTAGCGTTGGCCTTCGGGTTAGGCTCAGTTTTATGGATTGTTGGTTATCCATGTGAGTGGATGTCAGGTCGTTTGACGGGGTGGTGTCATGACGTGAGGTTACGTGGATATGTGCGTTTATAACAGGTTATGTACATTTATAACTCTAGTTTATTTATGTACGAATTATGTGGATGGATTACATGATTTTAGTATCGTTACGTATAATGTGGTTTTATACTTTAAAACTCAGAGGTTTTATAGGCATATATATGTGGGATATGAGGAACGGATGCATGTGGTGCATGTTGAATGGGTTGCAAATGTTATGTGTGTCGCGTGTGTAACATGTGACGTGGGTTGCGAAACGTAGTGATAGTACGTGGAGTTATGCATTAAAACCCTAGTTTAGTTATGCATTGAGTCTAAAGGATGGAAATGTGATCCTAAGGACGTCCGTGTTGAGTCTGAAGAATGGAAATGTGATCCTAAACACATGTGTGTGAGTGTCCGAATGATGAAAATGTGATCCTGAAGATGCGCGTGGGTGTGAATCTGAAGAATGGAAATGTGATCCTAAGGATACAGGTGTTACATGGATTGCAAGAACTACATTGTAGGACGGATAAAACCAATTTCAAATTATTTTTAAGACTCGTGTGAATCGCGATCTAAAAACTATTTTCAAACTATTTTTAAGACTCTTGTGAGTGAGTCAAAAGATGGTTCTTATCCTCGCTTTTTCGTTCGCATGAGAAAATTATTTTAATGGCTTGAAAGAGAGTCTAAAATTGCACCTCGTTTTCCTAGCATGTTTAGTTTATATTGCATGTGCTGTCTAGTATCTGCTGAGTTTTGGCTCACGATGTGGGATTTGAAATGTTTTTTTTAGGTATCGATCACGTAGGTTGATCTAGGGTGGCTGAAGAGGCAGAAGATCTGTAGTCTTCCTTTTTGCTCGTTTTGAATATGTATGTTGTAATATGTTTTTCCGGTGTTGGGACTGTGTAATGTAAGCCGTTTGGCGATTATATACAATGCATGTATATTTATATTGAGAGTGTATTCTCGAATTGGGTGTTATGTTTAGTTGCTTGTGGGTGTTTCACGTGACCCGGAGGCTGGTGCGTGAAATCCTACCTCTTGAAGTTTCAAGCCTTGAAATTGTGCCCAATTTCCCTTCCTAGGGTTTTGGTCATCTTTGGATTCTTCTCCTTGATGGCTTCGATTGGTTCCTCTTGCTGTGTAAACCCACTTCTCCTCTTTGTCACGCCCCCGACTCCAAGGCATGTGAACACACTTAACAACCTAATAATCTAAGCCAATCGATAAGAAAACCTTTTTCTTATAGTTTAATCCACACTTGGAACCTCCTTTAAAGAAATCATACTGAGTCCAAATTATTTTAAAAATTATCGCTTCTCAAACTCTATCTCAAATGTTCCAAGTATAATTTTTTAAAAATTTTAGCAAAATTTTCACTGTTTTTTGGACTATCCCAAATTTTTCATGTAAAACTGTTGAATCCAAACAACATTTTTATACTCAGGCACCGCCTGAATTCCAACACACAATTCACAGTCAAAACTACTTACCAGCTACCATCTCCATTTCAGTACATGTACACATTCTCCAAGTGAAATTCCACAAGATTTTTTTTTTGGGTAATTAATTGTAATATAAAAAAAAAAAAACTTACATGTTTTCAAGGAGCATATCTCAGGCATTTACATCAATTACCAAGATAACAAAAGGGAAAAAAACAACTTAAAAGCCAAAAGCAACCAAAAATAGGCTTTAGGCTTAGCCATAACCAATCAAACAACAAAAAATCGCATCAACCAATCAGAATTCTCCAACCCCAAAAAATCGAAGCATTCACCCAGCTAAGACCACAATAGCCAACCAGGACCAAACCATATTCATTCCAACAGATTTAAAAAACTAAAAGACCTAAAGCTAGCCCCTAAAAGCCCAGGAGAAACACCACAAGCCGCAGCAACAAACCAGCAGCAACAAACCGCAGCACCAACAAACTGCAGCAGGAAACTGTAGCAACAAACCAGCACCAAAATGCAGCAACAAGCCGCAGCACCAAAAAAAACCAACACCACCAAAAAAAACCAGTAGCACCAACAAACCGCAGAACAACACCAACAAACCGCAGCAGCAAACCGCAGCAACAAGCCAGCACCAAAATGCAGTAGCAAACCGCAGCAATAAGGAAACAACCACAACAAGAAGGGAGAAACCACAGCAAAACAGTAAACACAAACAGCCGCAAAGCCGGCCTACTGCAGAATAGAACCCAGGCTGGAAATGAGGACAAAAACCTGTGCAGAGGAAGTTGGACTAAAGCCAATTTCCCAGACAAAATTGGGGCACTAAAAGGCCATCCTTTAGAAGGCAGTAGACTGCAACCAAGCATATAGGCGGCGGACTACCATCAACAGCCAAACCGCAGCTACCAAAATCGAACCTGAATGGCCGAACATCAAGAAGTCCACCAGATTAGGAGACATACATGCACCATAACTATTCATTATACATCTAAAACTTCATTCATTTATCTTAATTATTACATTCATCCAAAGAAAAATTCTTAGATTCTTAAACATATTGTAAACTTAGTAGCAAATGCATCAAGCCAAAACATGTATACATGCACTATATCTTCTTTACATTTTGCAAAGATAACTACATGTCTCAAAAAAAATGTTCTTCATTCTTCAAAACCTTCAAATGCCTTTGCGCCTTCTCTTTGTAGTAGAACCTGAATAAAATTTAGATATAGAAAACCAAAGCCGAAGCTCGTAGGATAAAGACTAAAATAAATATAATGCATGATTTGTGAAGTGTGGATAAACAAGATATTATGCAATCATTTTTATTTATTCATTTTGTTTATTTCTCAATTCAAAAACACATCCAGTTTATATAAGCTTCAAAGATAATATGAATTCATTTAGATTTCTTGGCTTCAAATTTACTTAACTCATCAACTTAGTTCGTCTGTTAATTATTTCAACGTTATAGTGTCATTAAACTCACTTCAGCGTCTTAATTTATCTATTAAAATTTCATTTCTATTCTTTTCTTTTCTTCTTCATTAGTCACATTCGTCTTTCATTATCTCTCTTTCCAATTCATCCATCTATTATTCACAATTCCGTTTCATTCCATTAATTCTATATTGAACTGATATAGGGTGCAGTTTATAGAAATTCCTCCCTATTCCCCCAATATGCTACACGAAGCTATTGGGTAATAAATAACTCTATAACTCAACCACTACAATTATCAGATACCAACGTCGGGTGCAACTTATAGAAACCCCTCCTTATTTTTCCAATAGGTTACGCGAAGTCATTGGGTAATAGATAGCTCTATAACCCACCACGACACAATCACGTCTGTTTTACGGGAGCTAACCCGAGGAAACACGGTACCCATTTTGCACAAGTTTCTGGTCTTTCTCCGCGGAGCTGTGCAAGCCCAACTTAATCACATCCACATCAATCATCTTCGGTTCAATATTTGATTAACTATATTAATATTCATAAATAAGCCAGGAGTCCATCTCCCCAATCTAATTTCACAAGCGTTTCCCATTATACCATCCATAAACGTACAACCATCCATGTATCCATTTCTCATTTTGATTTCCATTTTTATTTCAACAAATAAAGTCTCAAATGTAAATTAACTTAACTCATTAATTTTAATTAAGTAGTTGACTGGCATTACCAACATTTTAACTATCCAAATCATGCCAATAATTTAATTTACTGAGTTTGGGATTTCACATTTCTTGACCTCAACCTCCCAATTCCATTTAACAAGTTGCGAAATTCTAACAATGTCTTAATGATCGAAGATAATCACCTCATTCAAACTTTGTCTAATTTTTAGTTATACATTTAAATATAACTTGTAGTGCATCAATTTTCATAGTTTCAAACATATTCCATAACTTCTTTTGTCAAGATCTGTTCAACTTCCATGAACCCGAACCAAGTTACCATACAATTCTACACATGTAAATCATGAACCTATAAGGTATTCCATAATTCTCTAAATTTTTCCCGATTAAGCCATCAATTTTAATCATTCAATTTAAACCAATAAAACATATTTTATATTTAAAATTCATCAGCATCCATTTCACCATCCCGTTAATC
Source organism: Heliamphora pulchella (assembly GCA_032270985.1). NCBI lineage: Eukaryota > Viridiplantae > Streptophyta > Magnoliopsida > Ericales > Sarraceniaceae > Heliamphora > Heliamphora pulchella. Next base: position 21,078 of record JAULJZ010061478.1, read on the forward strand.
ATGTCTTAAGCACAACATTAAATTGATCCACATTCACACATCATAAATCAATATTGCATTAAAGACATGTAAGTCCATATTCATTTAATTAACCCCGGAGATTAAGTTTACAATTTGAGGATGTCACATTTTATTCATAACTTAGGTTCAATACCAATGTAGTTTTAACCAACCAATTTAACTCATATATCACGAATTCCATATTTCAAACTACACAACTTAGGGTTTGTATTTAAATCTTTGAACTCATGAATTAATCAATTAATTTACGAACATGATTAGATTTGATGACTTTCACAAGTCTTAACTCCCGGCTACAAGTTAGTTTTTAAGTTTCTTCACATTAACAAGAGACTATGATCTATGTGCATAACTTGTTGAATTTTTTTTTTTTTGGGTAATTAACTTATTGAATTTTCAAAGCAAACAATAAGTTACTTTACTTGATTACAGGATTCCAAATTTCTATGAACTCAAATTAACTTCGTAGGATTAAAACTTGTAAGTGCGACCCATTTAAATCATTTGAAACAACAAAAGGTGTTGTAAATATTACATTATTCTATCTTACTTTCAAATCATAAGTCTTATCTTTAAACTCTAAGCTATCCCCTTTTTAAAACGTACATTATATATACTCAACCAAATCACACATTCATAATTTCCTAAACAGATTTTCTTAATTTCGTTACTCAATAGTTACCTAAGACCAACCTGCCGAGAGTTTCATTATGTAAGTCGTGGATACAAATATATATACAATTTCAATGTATTTAAACTTTTCCAAATATATATATATATATATATATAAAACTAATTTAAATGTTTCAACTCACCAAACCTATTTAATGACTTACAGCTAAAATTCTAGGGAGAATCTTTAATTGAAAACAAATTTAAGGATTCTAAGTCTCAATTTTCCGTACAATCTTCCATCTCTACTGTAGAGCTCAAATTCACACATTGACCATCCATGTTCATAGATTTAATACATTAGGTCACTTTCTAACATCGATCTGATTTCATCATTCCCTTGTTAACCACCCTTCATTATACTAAGTTTTCATTATAGTTCATTCCTTCGTTTAACCTTTCCAATTCAAGAATTTAGGTTTTAAATACTCAAATCTCAATCCAAATCATTGCAAGGTTAGGTTTTTATGGGATCATAAAGGAAAGGTTTTTATGGAATCTTAAAGGAAATTTCAACACAAATCACTGCAATCCACAAGCATTTAGTCTAAACCCTACCTTCACATCGTTTCCAACCTTCCAAATTTCCTCCAATATTCCAAGCTAGGGCTTCGGCACTTAGGTTTTTGTTCTTCTCGTGCGGTAGAGCTGTAATCCTCCTCTAGCGGCCCTTAATTTAAATCTCCAACTCTCCAATTTTGGCGTGACAGGTGGGGGAGACTTGAGGTTTCCCAATTTATGGAACAACAACGGAGGTTGAGAGAAAAGAGACTAGAACAGATTTCGGCGTTGACAGGGTGGCGCCGACTGGTTTTTTGTTTTGCCGCAGCTGCTTCAGCGAACAAGGCTGTTTCTCGAAGGGCAGTTTGCTACTGCAGAGACTCAAGATTGACTGAACAGGGGCTGTTTGTTGTTGAACAGGGGTGTATCGGCTACTCACGGATCGGAAGAAGACAACGAGGAAGAAGAAGAAGGAGAGGAGAGAGTCGGCGGGTGGTTTGGGAATCTGGGGCTCCCCCGACTTTTAACATATCTCTCTCTCTCTCGCTTCTCGAGATTTCTCAAGCCACACTATGAAAATAAAAGAAAGGAAGAAGAAGAATCCAGAACCGGGGAACATGTTGCCCGACGGGCACGAGGGAGAAAAAAAAAATTTTTGCGCCTTTTTAATTTTCTCAAGGCTTAATTCTCCAATCTCCCAGAAATTTCCCAATTCTCCAATAGTGGCCCTCTATATTTTAATTCCTTTTTAACTTAAGTTAACTTTACACTTGAAGATTGTAATTAGAATTCTCTAACAAATACTGAAAATTTAAATTAAAGTTTTAACATCCTGGTGTCTCGACACGTATTTACCCCACACAACTTGCACTATATTCTATTAGAGTAAATCTCTGAGAATTTAATTGTATTAAATTAATTAATAAAAATAAAAATGTATTGGGTCACTACACTCTTGGTGACTTCTAGTTCCATGTCTAATCACTTCAAAGGTTAGGAGAGAAAAAGTATTAATCAATTTCTCACGGAAAAGAACAAAAAAAAAATCACAGAGAAAAAAAATGACATGCGGTGATGCTGGTTTTGGGATTTCCTTGATGGCTCCAATTTCAAATTCTCATCCTCTTGAATCCTCTAATAACTCCCTTCATATTCACCTTCATAGGAGAGCAAGGAATCGAGAAAAATAAAACAGGGAGTTTCGGTGCTGAACAGGGGATAAAGAAGCTCGCCGCAGTTGAACAAATAAAGGGTTTTGCTCCCAAGTGCTCAATGTGTTCTCCTAGTTGATTGAGTCTTGATTCTCTTCTGGTGGCTTCCAATTTCATGAAGAAGGTCACCAATTTAGAGTTCTAGATCCTACCTCCTGGAACCCTCCAACTTCGAATTTTGCCAATGTCGAAACCCTAGGTTTCGGCCCCTCTTGAATTCGATTTCCATGTTACTCGATGCGAAGGTCTTGCAACGCGAATCTTGTATCTCGAGCTGCGGCAACTAAATTTTGAGAGAGATGAAGAACTGAGAGCTTGAAAGCTCTCTCTCCCATGGTGGGAAAAGAAACCACGAATGAGAGGAAGAACATGGCGACGTAACTAGGGTGGGGCTAGGGTGTATTTGGTGCAGTAATTTCTAGTGTAAACCCTCTGATTTTGTACAAGAACATTGAATTTATTGTTTGGGAACTCAATTCACAAAGCAAAGAAAAGAAAATAGAAAGGAGACGAAAAAGAACTAACGCTGGCGAATATAGGGTGGGAGAGCCTCATTTGTCTGTTAACCTTTTGCTCTCTTGGTTAAGAAATTGCCAGAAGCTCCCATCGTCAATCATGTTCATGAACGAGGATAAAAATCTCAAGGAAGAGCAGAGGAAGAAGAAGAGGTGGCGTTGGTAATGGCTCAGGCGCGGGAGCTCCCTTCTTTTATCTTACCCATTGCAATTCTCTGGAATTTTTTAGGTTCCATGGAAAGAATAAATAATGGAGTATGTCGTGTTTGGTATAAAATAACCCACTTCTATTTCCAACTTAAATTAGATTTTAGTTTAAATAATTTTATAGTGGCTTCTTCTTTTTTTTTTTTGAAATAGTTAGCCGAAAATTAAAAGTGATCCGGGTCGCAACAACCTGCCCCCTTCGGGAATTTCGTTCCCAAAATTCGACCCTTGTCATAGTTCGAACAAATTTGGATAATTTAAGCAATCTTTATATTCTATGTCCTTCTATTTTATGGTAACATTATTATTTCTCTAATGTTATATCGAAAGAACTTCACATGATGTCATGACCACCAGGTCACCCAAAAGAACACTCTTCACTGACAGATGACTTTATTTCTAGTCCCTTGGCACACTTCTCGCAAATCTCTAGTATACTTATGTTCAGGTCGAGGAATACGACTATGAAGGCTAACATCAACTTCAAAGCTTTTTTATGCACATTTTGCTATCTCATATATCCCTTATACTCAACCAAGAACTCAACATTTTCTCAACAAGACTTTCTCCCACAATCACAATCATTCAAACCCAATATTACCCGACGGTCAGAAAGATTATTCTAAAAATTCAGTTATGCAAAGCAATATTTCTTTCATCGTCTCAAATTGCTATTTGGAGAAGAATCATGAACTGTCCTTACATACCGGATTTAATATGGTAGTTACTGCTTAGTCACCAACTGGTTCACTAGTAACAAAGAAGCTCTTAGCTTCTAGTTCAACCCATACTTAAATTGAATCATTGCATTGCAACATACATTCTTGATAATGCCATCATAATAGATAACTATATCCCGAAGGATATCCATTAAATAAAATTCCAGGTTCTGCATACCTTCTAGATGAACGAATAATTACTTCTCTAACAGAGATAGAATGAGCCATCTCTTGATATGGGTCTAATCCATGAAAAGGACATCTTGTCACCAATCCAAGTTTCTTAGTCGTATAGAAATCGCTGAAGAGATACTTATTCCTAAAAAGAGAAAATCATATCCTCGACTCCCATATCAATCTCTTAAACATTTCCATAGTTACAAAGGTTCGATTGTCCAAAGATCACTTAAGTTCAAGCTTTCAAAATGCTCAAGGTTCATTATTCTCACTCCTCTGTCTATTCCATCTTTAAGTGCATAGCTTTAGAACAAAGTCCATCAACAAACATACATCTATATTTCAAAAGATCCCAACACTCGACTTTATCTAGTTATGGGGTTACTAAGGGTATGACTTTCCTCAAAATGGTGGTCTACAGATAACAAAGACTTAACTATCATCCATGCTCTACTAACATCAGGATTTAATTGTCATATTACACACTAAAATGGTCAACTCTTAGCTCTTAAGTTCAAATCTCTAACCATCAACTCCGGCTCATACCACACCATAGCTACGACTTAACTTCAACTGAGTAGTCATAACTTTCTTGTAGTCGGAACTATAAACCTAGCAATACTAAATTCAATCTAACTCTTTCTCCTCCAAGGATATTTATAAACTTTCTTTGAATCCCTAACATTCGATAGTCACCTAACACATGAGTCACAACTGAAAAATATCACATCAACAAACGTTTACATACTAAGGTGAACCTCTAGAAATGACACGCCAATCCATGTAACTAATCCGGATTTCTCATAGAAAGAACGTCGACCACACGCTTTTCTAATTTGAACACTAGAATAGTTAACTGGACGCCCAAAGTCTAGTCGCATCACTCCTAAGATTCAACCTCTACGCACACAAAAACATATAGCACACGCAAAACAATTCAATTGCAAACCCATGCAAGCACATAGGTCAAGCCGTGTAGTGGTGCCTATAATCATCAAATACATTATACCCAAAGACTATTATCACCCACAGCTCATAGGTATTCGAACCTAGAGCTCTGATACCATTTTCTCAAGCCCCCGACTCTGAGGCGCGTGATACCCACTTGATAATTCCTATTCCTTTAACCAAAATTTCTTTAATAATATTCTCTTGAACTTAATTTTTTACAGGTTTTCACTTATCCCAAATTCCAAAATTAACTAAGTCTAATTATTAAAAATTTTGACAGAGTTTCCTCTGTTTTTTGGACTATCTCAAATTCTCCTATAAACTTGTCAAACTCAATTCACAATAGATATATTCAGGCACCGCCTGGATCTCCATATCCAACCACAAGTAAAACTATTTGCCAGCTATACAGGATTTAATTATATAATGACTAACAAGCCTTATTCCATTACTATTGCATCTATTTCCATGAACATTAAATCATACATATTCATGTACCCACACTATTCCCAGTCTCTTGAAGGGGAGAGCTTCTATCTCTAGAGAAAGCTCTCCGCAATGCGTCAATGGTGGGCTTAAGTTCTTTGTTGTCTTTGGATCACTCCCATGGCAATGGTGGGGTGAACCTACGGCACTAAAGGCTCTCATTGTATCTTTGATTCATGTATACCGTGTTTTGTTTCTTTGTTCCCTAACTTCAGGCGATTTGGTTTTGCAAAGTTTTTCTCCATTGATGGCTTAGTTCCAGGGCGTATCAACTAACAAAAGGGGAGAGCGTCTCTTTCTAGAGAAAGCTCTCCCCAAGGTCCCATTGTGACGGTTCTTAGATGCCTCTGGATCACAGTCCCATAGCAACGGTGGGGTGTATCTGAGGCTAGTATGGGAATTTTTGTATAGTGCATGCTGACTCTGATCAGATTTGGTTGATTGATGCGTGCAAGGGTTCAACCTACCAATACTAGTTTTAGCAAATCCAAGTATGTATTTTGGTTTTCTTTGTTTAACCACGATACTCGCATCAGCTGTTCTTTGTTTAACGAAGATCAAAATATATTTTTGTGCGTTATGAACTCCGTCAATGGAGGTGGGCCCTCAGATTTTATATTGTTTTGAAAATCTGGTGAAGGCCATATTTAATGTTTATAGTTTGGAGAAGGTGTTCGTTCAAAGATTTAATATTAGATCCTGCTCAAAATATGGTATCGCGGTTATTATTCAGTCCTGGTTTTCGGTCCTGGATATGTGATCTCTCCATAGCTTTCTGGTGACATCCATGGAGCAAGATATGGAGTTACTACTTAATGTACTTTTGGTTCAAGATCAAGCTTTGTTGTCACTGCAAAACGATTAATCTTGTTGGGGTGGGGAATGGTGCCATTTCGGTTAGGTCCAGCTTTGCAACGTAAGTATCGTTGGTTTGGGATGATTTGTTCAGGGTTCGCTTATGCTTTAGCTTACTAAGAAGATGAAGCTCCCTCCACGGGTTGTTTGGTGCGTGGGTTATTAGTTGAACAGTGGTGGCAGACAATTCCCAATGTTTGCAGTTATGGCTGCTTTTGCAGGCCTATACACAGGTCTAATTTGAATTATTGGTATCCAGCTAGATTCCTCATTGTATAACTTGCTAGCCACATTACGTGTTTGGAGGCATATTGCGCGTTTGGCATCACAGTAATTGGACTGTGGGAGCCGTGTAATTAGGAAATTGCCTATGAGTGGGTTTCAAAACCGTGGGTTTCAAACAACCTGGTTTTGTTCCAATGCACTGTGGGTTGTATTATGGTGGGACCCGCTTTATGGGTTGTGGCTGATTAAGTGGGACTGTTCTGGGAAGCTCCATCATACGGCATGGCATGGCTTATGTGGGTGTGCTTCTGTTGGCTGCGCAAGCTGCAGGTTTGAATGTCTAGGGGTACATGTGGGTCCCGCGGGTTGAACAGTGGTTTTTTGTTTATTCCGTGGGTTCCAATTTTTTTCCCTTAGGTAAAATGGTGGGGCGCATGCTGTTGTGTGGAGCGTTGCTTATGCAGCGGTGTGCGGCGTTTGCAGATCTGTGTGGCTAGCATGATTTAAATGAAAATTTTGGGCCTTAAAAAATTATACGCACTGTTCTGTATGTACTTACCGTGGCAATTTGCCTACGGCTAGTAATGGTGGGGCCAAGGGTAATAAATTGCAGAAATGCTTATAGCTTAGTGGTTGTCACTAGGCTTTGTTTTGTTTCTCATTTTTTCTTATCAGATCTTTATATTGTTTGGGAAGTATTCGTCTTCTCACTTGCTAGGATGCGAAGATGGGCTCGATGGTTTTCCGAACGAAGGTTCTCCTGCGTAGAGAACTAGTTTATTTGATTCTTTAGTTCGTGGGGTTTTGGTGCTTTTTGTGCAATGATGGGGATCGATTTTTACTTCTGAGGAGTTTTGGGTGCTGGTCATTTATCTGGCCATGGATACTGATGCCTACTTTTGGTTGGACCATCAATTTTGTCTCTTGCCAGATGTCTTGTTCTCTTATTCTTGTCTAAATTTCAGAGTCTATTACCCTTCGAGGAGCCAATCTTCAGCAGGGATTAGGAGTTTCAGTAGTTTGGTTTGTTGATGAGTTTTGGTCCTTTGTTTGTAATTGGTGTTCTTGTCCTATTCATGCGGGTTGTGCATGAAATTTGTTTTATTAGGAGTCCCCCCATTGTTAAGCGGGGGTTTGGGTGTGTGTTGTTATTGTGTGATTAGGGTTTTTTTGTTTATCTTAAGTTGTTTTGTTGTTAGGAGGTCTCCTCCTAAATGGTAGATGATGTAATTACCTGGGGTATGCCCTTTGTAAACATGTAAAAAAAATTTCTTTTTTATGATACAATTAATTACCCAAAAAAAATCATACATGTATCTCTCTGCCGTCGTATATTAAATACATTCATCCAATACAATCTCATTTGTTTCCATGAAGTTTCCCATACAACACTTTGAAGCAAACACATGAGATTTGAACAAATATATATAATTACATCTATAAATCAAAATAATAAAATTTGCTCATTTCTTCCAATGTATTCTTCAAGATCCCGATCTTTGCTTGCTCTTCTTTTATCAAAACCTATAAAAGGTTGAATACATACAATCTGAGTCGAAACTCGTAGGATAAAGACTAAAATAAGTGCAATGCATGACTTGTGAGGTGTGGATGAGCAAGATATTATGCAATCACTTTCATTTACTCATTTTATTTATTTCTCAATTCACATACACATCCAGTTTACATAAACTTCAAAGATAATATGAATTCATTTAGATTTCTTGGATTCAAATTTACTTAACTCATCCACTTAGTTCGTTTGTTAATTATTTCAAAGTTATAATATCATTGAACTAGCTTCAGCGTCATAATCTATCTATTAAATTTTCATTTCTATTCTTGTCGTTTATTTTTTCAATAGTTACATTCGTCTTTCGTTATTTCTCTTTCCAATTCATCCATCTATTATTCACATTTCCGTTTCATTCCATTAATCCCATATTGAACCGACGTAGAGTGCAGCTCATATATAGAAACCCCTCCTTATTCCCCCTGTCACGTCCCAAACTCTAGGGTCACGCAAAAGCCCACCAAACACCGTTTATGAAAATAAGATTTGTAGTTGAAAAACTATCAACTCAAAAATATAACATTTGGATAAAGGATTCCAAAAGTTCAACTCTCATAAACAGCAAACATGCAGTCTCATACATGAATAAGTATATCGCCTCAAGGCGTATAAAACTCGCCTTCTCAAACAGGCATCACATGTAAACTACATGTCACAAAAATAGGAAAAACTATAGCAATTCTTCCACCACCACTGCGTCTAGGTCAACTCCGCATGCTTACTTGAAAAAGGTTTTACAGCAAAATTCTACACCGTGACTCGAAACCCAATAGAAACAGACTATATAAAGCTGTAAAGTAGGTTATGCAATCATAAGTACATAAGCTCAACCATAGGAACTAAAAGGTTTTTTTCTAAAAAACCATCAGTTTTCCATCCTTGAAACTATGCATATCATCCTGACAGATATCATGCCACAGTTAAGGGAAAGTAGTAATAAAATAGTATTTTCCACTCGGGTCACACAACCGAGGAGAAAGGGATAAAATATAATCCTATGTACCGACTCTGCCATACAGACAAACGTAACAACTATAGACTCCTGTCCATTACCCTAGTCATCACTAAAGGCCTGCTCGGTAATGACAAGTTCTATACGGAGTCACGACAACGTAAACAACGCTATTCACGGAGCCAACCGACTTAGTTTACGGATTCACAACCCGAAGGCCCTAAGCACCCACTAACTACTTAGTTTACGGGTTCACAACCCGAGGGCACTAAGCACCCACCAACCTCGTTTACGGAGATTAACCCGAAGGCACGTGGGGACCTACTCTGCGCACGTTTTCAAACTTTCAGTGTGGAGCAATGGAAGCCCAACTCAACACACCAACTGCCACGGTACATCTAAGGAAAATATTTAAAAACCTCCTGTAAAATAATTTATACAACACATGTATAAAAAGATATCCAATCCATCAACCATGGAGATCGAACAAAACATGTAAAAATATATTTTCATCAAAACGTTTTAGAAGTTGAGACTCGACCTCACAGGTTAGCTCCAAACCTTCAATAAAATAGTTTTTTTTTGCAAAAACCAAACCTTTTTCCCAAAAAGAACCCAACCATTCTCCCAAAAGGACCACCAAACCACCAAAGCACTCACCCAGCACCTCAGTCGACTGGCCTTAACCCCTAGTCGACTAAAAACTCTCGGGAAAGGTCAAAAAAGGCAAATAGAACCATGTCAGTCGACTGACCTGGGAGGTTCAGACGACTGACCTCCCCAAAAGATGATCCAGTCGACTGATCAAGCCCACAAAATGTTTTGAAGCCAGGGTCTGACAACTCTCCCCCTTAAGGAATTTTGTCCCTGAAATTCGCTACAAGGTCACGAGGTAAACAGCTCCGGCTATCTAGAAAACATCCCAGACTCAAGCTCCCATGTCGCTTCTTCAACCCCGTGATGAAGCCATAGGACTTTGACATAAGCATTTGTTCTGCCCCTCAACAGTTGCTCTTTCGTGTCTAGAATCTTCATTGGACGTTCCTCATAAATAACATCCTCATCAACCCGCAGCTCGGCCCAATCTAACACATGTAAAGGATCAGGCTCGTACCTCTTAAGCATAAAAATGTGGAACACGTTATGCATAGATGCTAACTGAGGTGGCAAAGCTAAACGATAAGCGACCTCTCCAATCCAGTTAAGAATCTCAAAAGGCCCAATGGAACATGGTGATAGCTTCCCGCTACGACCAAACCTCATCAAACCTCTACGCGACGAGACCTTCAGAAACACGTGATCTCCCACTGCAAACTCCAAAGGCCTTCTCCTCTGATCTGCATATCTCTTCTGGCGGCTCTAAGCTGTCAAAAGGCGTTGGCAAATCACTACAATCTTCTCTGTCGTCTCCCGTACCACGTCGGGTCCCAAGATTGTGGTCTCTCCCACATCTGTCCAACACATTGGTGACCTACACGATCTACCATATAGAGCCTCATACGGTGCCATCCAAATAATGGACTGATAGCTGTTGTTATATGCAAGCTCTGCCAAAGGTAGGTGATCCTCCCAAGAACCTCTGAAATCAAGTACACATGCTCTCAACATATCCTCCAGAATCTGTATAGTCCTCTCAGACTGATTATCTGTCTGGGGGTGAAAAGCTGTACTGAACATCAAGTTCATCCCCAAGGCCTCCTGTAGACTCTGCCAAAAGCGCAAGGTGAATCACATGTCTCGTTCAGAAACAATAGACACTGGTACTCCATGCAACCAGACTATCTCTCTGACATACAATCCACTCAGTATATCCATCGAATCCTTCACGCAGATGGGGAGAAAGTGTGCAGACTTCGTCGACTTATCAACCACAATCCATACGGCGTCGTGTCCCCTAGGTGATCGAGGAAGTCCCGACATAAAATCCGTCGTGACGTTCTCCCACTTCCACTCTAATATCGGTAACGGCTGTAACAATCCTGCCGGTGTCTGGTGTTTCGCCTTCACCTTCTGGCAGGTAAGGCACCGAGAAACAAACTGGATCACATCTCTCTTCATTCCCGTCCAACAGAACTAACAACATAGGTTATGATATATCTTCGTGCCTCCTGGATGCACAGCAAGGCAAGAATGATGACACTCATGTAGTATATCTGTACGGCATAACTCTGGCAAAAGCAGCCTCATGACCAATCTCAAACTCTGATCTAAATCCACTACCCAACCTACTGTATCCTTTCCACTAGCAACACGATCTCGTATCATCTAAGCTTCCTGATCCATCTGCTGAACCTCTAGCACTCGTGCAATCAAGGCAGGTTGCAAAACTACTAAGAACAAGGTGGCACTAGTCGCTGTCTCTCTAAGACACAGATCAAACTCTCCGATCTGTCCAAGCATGTGCCACTCACGTATAGCCACAGAAGCTAATGACCCATAAGAACTCCTAATGAGCGCATCAGCCACAACATTGGCCTTCCTTGGATGATAGTGCAAGTCAAAATCATAATCTTTCAACTCCATCCATTGTCGTTGGTGCAAGTTCAAGTCCTTCTGCAAAAATAAGTATTTCAAACTGTTGTGATCCGAGAAAACCTCAAAGTTCTCACCATAAAGATAGTGACGCCATGTCTTCAAGGCAAAGACCACGTCAGCCAAAACCAGATCATGCGTCGGGTAGTTCTTCTCATGCGTCTTCAACTGCCGAGAACCATAGGCTACAACCTTACCCCCTGCCTTAGAACACAGCCTAAACCGTCACGTGATGCATCACAATACACTGCATACCCTAAGCCTCGCTCTGCGATAATCAACATTGGAGCGCTAGTCAACCTCGTCATCAGCTCCTGGAATGCAGACTCACAGGACTCACTCCAAATGAACACAACTCCCTTCCGCATCAGACGTGTCATCGGCGCAACAAGTCTCACAAAATCCTTCACGAACCGACAATAGTAACCTGTTAAACCCAGAAAACTGTGGTTCTCAAAGACGCTCTTCGGTCGCTCCCAACCCGTCACAGCATCTGTCTTCGATGAATCCACTGCTACTTTGTCTGTCGACACTACGTGTCCAAGAACCTTACCTCAGACATCCAGAACTCGCACTTTTCGAACTTCACATACAAGCGATGCTCTCTCAAAGTCTATAGAACAACACACAGGTGATCCTCGTGCACCTCCCTAGTGGGTGAGTAGATGAGAATGTCATCCAGAAACACCACCACAAAATGATCCAAGTAAGGATGGATGATCCGGTTCATCAAACCCATAAATGTAGCAGGAGCGTTTGTTTGACCAAACGGCATGACCAGAAACTCATAGTGACCATAGCGAGTCCGAAAGGTGGTCTTCGCTATGTCCTCGTCCCTAATCCTCAACTGATGATACCCTGATCTCAAGTTAATCTTGAAAAAGCAGCTCGACCCCTTCAAATGATCAAACAAATCATCTATCCTCGGCATAGGATACTTGTTCTTCACTGTAACCTAATTCAGCTTTCGATAGTCGATACACAATCGCAAGGATCCATCCTTCTTCCTGGAAAAAAGAGCAGGAGCTCCCCATGGCAAAATACTCGGGGGCACAAACCCCCTATCCAGTAACTTAGCTATACATTGAGTTCACGTAACTCAGCGGGTGCAAAATTGTAAGACGGCATAGATATGGGAGTAGTTCCTGGAATCAACTCAATAGAGAACTATACCTTGCGGCTTGGTGACAACTCAAACAGATCATTAGGAAAGACATCTAGATAGTTGCAAACCACCGGAGGTATCTCTCCTCGAACCCTAACCTCCTCATCCAACATGAGAGCTGCATAGAGGGAACTCAGGTTGCCCTAGTTTTGCACAGCACCGGGCATAGACACCAACCCCTCATCCCGTTCACCTACAAAGCAAAAGAAATCTCCTGCCAGTGTACAAATCGTTACACTCCGTCGATTGCAATCGATAAAGGTACGATAAGTGATCAGCCAATCCATCCCTAGGATGACATCAATCGTGGTCATGTCTAGAATAATAAAGTCAAACTCTGAACAACGACTGGCGACCTCCAACACGTAGGATCTACAAATAAGGCTCAACAACACACTCCCACTGATTGGGGTCTCCACACTCAAAATACTACCCAACAAGTCTATTTTCAGCCCCAAAGCAGATGCAAAAGCAGATGATATAAACGAATGTGATGCTTCCGTGTCGATAAGAACACTGGCCCATGATCTATAGATTAGAAGAGTACCTCTGATCATGGAGGTGGTAGCAATAGCATCGGGCACGACCGGTGCTCTGGATGAACTGGGATCTACAAGAACATATGCTCTGCCCTGTTCACTGTGGCCCTAAACTGTCGACTATTTGCCCAACTGTACCAACGAGCCCGCTTCTGTAAATCTGGATGGCTAACGTCCCTGGGCAAATGGAGTAATAAGTGCTCCAACTGTACTCCTCATACTCCCTCCTCTAGGACAGTCCCTACGGATGTGCCCAGATTGGCAGCACTCAAAACATACCACTGGCCCCATCCCCTGAGCCTGCGACTGCGACTGTGCCTGAACTGGTGCTAGACTACGACACTCTACCGCGCAGTGCCCGGGCCATCTACATCTAAAACAAACAGGCTCTCTCTGATCCGGCCTTCCCGTTAAAGCTACGGCAGGCACAGATGCAGAAGACTGTGGTGGATATGACCCCATTGAATGAGAACTTGAACGAGATGTTCGTCGACTCTTATCCCTGCGTCCCTAGAACTATGCACGTCCCCCATCTTGAAGACCCCTACTGTCTCTCTCTTTGCGCGTCTCATTCAGAGTGTCTACTACTTTCATGGCGGTCTCCACCAACTCTGTAAAGACCTACATCCTAAATGCCGCTTCTTTGTCTCTGATAGCATGCCTCAAACCCCTCTCAAACCTCTTCACACGGAACTCATCTGTAGGTACGATCTCTAGTGCGAACCAAGATAAGCTAGTAAACTCAGCCTCATACTCAATCACTGTCATCGTCCCCTGCATCAGAAAAAGGAAGTCCTCTCTGTAGCAATCCCTCAATGTCGTCGGGAAGTATTTCTCTAGAAATACCTTGGTGAATGCCTCCTAAGTGCCCCCAACTGTGGTCTTGGCAAACTTCCACCACATGTGAGCACTTTCCCTCAACTGGAAGGCAGCAAAGGTAACCGTCAGATCATCTTCCTCTATCTGAAGTATGTCCAAGATCCTGGTAACCAACTCCAGCCATTCAGTGGCAACCGTGGGATTGGGATCCGTAGAAAAGGTAGGAGGGTTCAGATGGCGAAACTCACGCATCATGACCATCGCCCTCGGTGCAAGTACGCTCTCCCTTCCCCTAGTGGCCTCATCCAATTGTCGAATGGAGCTAACCATCTCACGCAACAGATCTCCCCCGTCAACAGGTCCGTGGGGTGCATTAGCATCCCCAACATCTGGGACTAGAAC
>JAULJZ010061489.1:0-13515 GCA_032270985.1 Heliamphora pulchella
AAATATATTTTTTATTTTTTATAAATAAAAAAATAAAAAATTATAAACGTTACTGAGACCTAAGATTTATGTTTAAACAGTTTAAATAACAGAACTGAACTAGACATACTTCATTAAAAAAAAAAAAGAAAAGAAGGCTCAATTACGGTTCGATTTACAATTCGTGTCAAGACTTAAACCTGAGTTTTAAAATAATATACAAAAAATCAAATATAACCAAAATATGTTTATGGTCAAATATTATATTTATTTATGATAATAAAAAATATTAAAAATCTCAAATCTATAAATTTAAAATCACAAATATATATATATATATATATATTCAGACCGATTTGATTCAAACTGTTGACATTTTTTTAAAATCATAAACTAATCCGGATTGTTAACTTATAAAAACGGGTACCAAATCCAGTAAAATTTTAATCTGTCTGAACGCTATGATTTAGCCCAAATCAAACCCAATTACCAAATTCCTTTAATTTCTTTTTTGAGCACCCCTATTACTAGGACAGGGGATCCTGCTGTGACCCAAGTCACAGCAAGGGTATTGTAAGAATATTTTGAATTTTAATTTAAATTTTATAATTTAATTAAAATTATTTATTATTTTATATTTGATAAATAAATAATATATATAAAAAATTAAATTAATCAAACATTATTATTTATATGAATGAATTATGTTTATTTTCAAATAAAATAATTAATTTATAAAATTTTAAAAATAAAATATAAGTTAAATATGTATCGAACATGTGCATAACGATGTTTATTGATTTAATTCTTTATATAAATTAAGTACTCATCAAATATAAAATAATAAATAATTTTAATTAAATTATAAAATTCAAATTAAAACTCAAAATACCCTCATAATAGGATCCTGTTGTGCCTTAGGAGCAGTAGGACCCATACCCGCTACTAATGGGAGATTGTTCTCAGTTTTGTAGTTTAGAGAAACAATGTTTATGGATTTAATTTTTTATATAAATTTACTACTCATTAAATATAAAATAATAAACAATTTCAATTAAATTATAAAATTTAAATTAAAATTCAAAATATTCTCATAATAAGGTGCCTCAGGGGCAGCAGGACCCGCAGCCGTAGAAGATTGTTCTCGATTTTGTAGTTGAGAGAGGAATTGCATTAAAAGTTAGACAACTCATGTCATGCTAATTAGGCACCGTTTGGAATAGTTTTTTTTTTTAGATTTATATAGTTTTTTTTTTTAGTTTTTATGTTAGTTTAAATAATAATATTTTTTAAATTTCTCACATTATGAAAAATCAGAAAAGAAAAAAAATAAATTGACCAAAAAAATAAAAATAATTTATATAAAACAAAAAAGCAACTTTAAAGCTTTTATTCGTTTTTATGAATATTTTTTAACTCTAGTCAAAATAATTATATTTTGAAATTCATTTATCATGAGAAATTAAAAAAGTAAAAAAAATATACCAAAATAATAAAAATATTCAAAAAAGACAAAGAAAAAAGCCACACAAAAAGTTATTCTTAACGGTGCCTTAATCTTAATTTATACGGCTGCCAAAAAGTCAACGGAATATACAACTATTATTAACACCATTAATTCATTTTTAATAAAAAAAAAATAAGTTGAATGAAATCTGGTCACTATGAGGCAACCATCTTGTAATTAAATGGCATTTGAGCAATTAAGACCTTGATTGGTCATTTTACTTTTTTAGCTTTTTGATTAAAAATGTTAAAAAGTTAAAGTTATTTGTTTAGTTAAAAGTTAAAAAATCACATAATCAAATCAAAACACAAACTTTTTTAATATTTTATTCAAATTTCAAACACTTTTAAAATACAACAATACATATTATTCATAACTTGTATACTACTATTATTAACTAATATAGTTGTTAATATCAAATACATAAATGGGTAAAATCGTTCACTTTAAACAAAAATAAAAAAACTAATTATTTACCCAAATAATAAAAATGTTAGTTTAAAAACTAAATTACCAAACAATTTACTTTGAATTTAAATTTAATTTAATTTTTTAATTAATAAATACAAAAAATAAAAAAAATATTAACTTTTAAGGTAGTTGACAATCCGGCCCAAAGCTAATGTGAGTATTGAAGAGGTGAATTATCATTTCTTTCTTCTTTTTTTTTCTTGAAAATTTTAATTTGTATTAATTTTAAAATATAAAAATCAATCACAAAATGTAAAAAAATGGCAGAATTTTACAAAATGTGTTAATGGATACATTTTTAAAATTCTTACAATCCTGGCACTTTATGCGATCTATTTTATAATCGTAGAATTGTTTTTTTATATTTTTGTGTTGTTTTATTTTCTACTGTACAGATTAATTTGTTTATAAATCTCATTTTAACGGTATTTTTATATTTTCTCATAGAAGAACCCTACAGTAAAAAGGAATTCCACTGGGGAGGTGATTTTTGTTAATAATCAATACCAAAACAAATTACACACAACACAAAAAGTAACACGTAAAAATACTCCACTAGTAACGATCGAAACCCTAATGTTGGCAACGAGCGTCAAACAAATCCTAATAGTAATCAAGACGACATGTTCTTAAATTCGTTATAGACCATTCGGGATGGATAAAATAGTATTCTTTGCGTTATTGATGGATTAATAAATTCAATTCTAGTGATGATTGCGAATGCAAATTGTGCAGAAGCACTGACACATAAAATATATGCGAACCCTTAAGTAACACCTGTAGGTCGGCAGTCGACTAGACAGAACCAACCTCAAACGCATGCTACCCCCATCACAATGCAGGAATCGATTAATTTGGATCTCAAAGAGCCAGGAGGTATTTCGGTGCAGTTTGCAACTATCGCAGACATATAAAAAATGTTGCAACATGAGAGGATGAAAAAATAGTTACCATCATTATTGGATCTAAATATTCAGCCACCTTACCCGTTATATTTATTGAAGATTCTGTATCCGAAAGGTTATATAATTCAAAAATTCATCAGATTCGACGAGAAAAAAAGAATTTTTAGGGAGTATGTAGAAAGGTTCATAAACATATTGGGAGCTTATGATGAGACCACACCCTCTGCCTTGGAGAATTTTTAAAATATCTCACAGACAGGGTCTACAGTTGGTATATCAATCTTGCACTATGATTAGTTCTCACCTGGGAGGATATGATATGGTAACAAATTTCATACAGAGTTCTTTCAACTTCACAAGAATGTAGCAACATTGACCCTAGCATGGGAAACATAGAAGTTGGGGGATGACCTATTGGAATAAGTTAAGAGGTTTCAAGTCCTAGCCATTAAATGCCATAACCCAACCAGTGGGTCTCATCTAGTACAGATGTGTATCCAAACTATCTTACTAGAATACATGGCTCATCTAATTAATCTTAATATGTTTATTTTTCGGTCCTAATTGAAACAATCATAAATACTTGCAACATTATTAAACCGCCAGTCCATCCAAATTCTTTCCACAGTGATAGGGCGAAAACGTCATCCGCCTTCAGTGGATTTGAGTGTGGAAGAACATGTGGAGAAGAAAAGAACAAAAACATAAACACTCTTACTATTGAAAGTTTGGTTGAAAACTTTTAAACTTATGAGCTGAATTTTCAAAACAATAAGGTTTAAAAAAATATGGCTTTTACTTCTGCTCAATGTGCTATAAGCGACTCTGATGATAAATTTAATTTCGAGATAATAGCTATATTTGTGAAAAAGTTAAAAATATTTTGAAAAAATAAAAAGCCTAATAAGAGGATAAATCTCAAAAGAGAATAGGTAATGACAAATTCAGAAATATGTCCTAATTTGGTAAAAAAGAGTCGACGGGTCAACCTTTTAATGTTCAATGCTACGAATACAAATGACATGGACATATTTCTCAAGAATGTCCTAACAATTTTGAAAGGAAGGAAAAAAGGTTCACTGTCACAAGTGATAATGAAAGCGAACATGACAAGAGTGATAAGAATGATTCTAATGATGGAAATAGCAATTGTATTGCTTTTGTTGTTTCTGTCAAAGAGAGTGGCACTGAGTTTGATGATGGAAACATTATTAGCATATCTATTGAAGAAGAGGGGGAAGATGTCAAAGAGAGTGGCACTAAGTTTGATGATAGAACTAATGCTACGTTTAAGAAATGGAAAGCAGGGTCGCTAGCTCTGAATGGGTTGCTAGGAGATCAAAAATCGGCAACGAATAGGTTTATGGCCTCGGGTTTGCTAGTGCTTCGTTGAGTAAATCGTCTAAAGAAAAATAAAAAGTTGGCCAACTAACTCAAGCAACAGCTGCACCAACCTTCGTGCAAGCTAAAATAGGTAAAGGGATAAATGCAAAAGGAGCATATACTGGTCCCTGATCAAAAGTGAATGCAAAAGGGAACAATCAGACTGGTAAGACCACCATTCAGCATGATAAGGTAAGAAAGCCAAAATTCATTTACATGGAAATTTTAATTTCTATCCTAAATATTTACATGTTCCTAGGAAAGGTAAATCATTTGATCAAATAAATAAACTCACAAATAATTAAAATGGCGTATCCTAAGATTAGAAGTTATTTGATTAAATGGATAAACTCATGAATAGAATAGCTTATCCCAGGATTAGGAGACTTGCTTCTTTTGCATTGATTAAAAATGACATTTCTAAAACAATACCCAATTCCCAGGTTTTACAAAGTAAAACTAAATATAAGAGAATTTGGGTAAGAAATAGTGATTTAGACGGTCTTCTTGCATGTCAAAACTGTTTAATTTTTCTTTAGAATTGATTTTTTTAGATTTTTTTGTGTGTGTTCTAGTTGAGTCTTATCATTTTTAAAAAAAAGAGTGGGTGACAATTTTAAAGTATGAGTACCTATTTCTGTGCATTATTCTTAATTTCGACTGAAATTTCTTTGACTCTCATTTGAGACTCAGTACACCCTTTGGATTCTGGACAAACTTATTCATATGGCACGGGAACGTCTTCAGAGATGATGCTATAGCATACACTCTTGAATGGCTTCGGATGCGGGGATCCTCCAAAATTAGGACCAAATCTTTTTATGGGTTTTTCTTGCTTTTAGTTTTTTAAGTTTTAAATAAATGACATCATAGTGCGACCCACAAGAACCTAGTAATTAAACTCTCACCTACATTTGACATTGTATTTCATTAATTGTTGGCTTGAGAAAAGGGCAACTTATACGCGTTTGTCTTACTTTTTGTAATTAGTGTAAAAAGGCACCAATGGAAGGCGTGTGGTTGATTGTCTAACAACCGAGAAAAAAAAACAAAAAAAAATATTTGCAACTATTGGTTGAGGGAGAATTATTCTATAAAGTGATATGGGTCTAAGTTGGTTTAACATTGTGAAAATCTTAATTTCTGATAAGTAAATATGACTCAACAATATCGATCTCATATAGAATTTGATCCCGGAGTCTAGAAACCATTCAAGCCACACACACATACACCTTGTTTTACATAAAATTTCCTCTGAATATATTCCTCCGTATATGAGCATAGAATATCTCGGACTCATTGTGTGTGTTGATCTTTTTGACTGAATTTTGTGATTTCAAACGTGTGAAAAAATGCGTTGATCTTGTACTTGCTTTTTAATTTTGTTCCCTACACAAAAAAATGGAAAAAAAAAGAAAAAATCATCATGGTCTTTCTGTGTTTCTCGGTCTCTCTTATTCTTTTTTTTTGGATGAGTTTGTCAATTTGTAACAAAAATGGGGAGAATGAATGGGACTAAATGGTTTGGTTGCATGCTTTCTTTGAATGCATAAGTTGGTTGTATGCTTTCTAAGGGGGAGAGACAACTAAGGAGGAGAGACATCTTGCTAATAGGGAGAAATTCTTGTTTTAATTTTATTATTTTTATACCGCACATCTATTTTCACATAGTATTTGTTTGGTGTCGATTTTGCATCTTGCAGGTATAACTCAATTGCCCATGAGTTTCAATGTTTCATGGTCATTTGGTTTGATAGGTCTAGATTTAGGGGTATTTTGTCACGGAATTACCAAAAGAAGATATTGTTAGGATTTAGATCCTAAGTTAGTTTAGCAATTCGTTTGAAATCCACTCATTAATTTTTTTCTAATGTTTCATTTTATCAAAAACGCCTTTCTAGTTAAATATTATAGCAGCCACAACCCTTTTGTGTAGAAACTCTCTCTAGCAGTTGTGGGATTTCAAGAATAAGATTATCTAGAGTTTTATTGACCTTCACCTTAGTGAAAAGTTAGATTCAAATGCATTCAAGAAGATCATCAAGCTTCACTTTCTTATTTTTTTCATCCGTTCGTGATGTAATTTGAGTAGATTCTCAAGAGTCAAAGTCTAAGGTGGATTCATTCGTCAATCAATCACTATTTGGTATTCGTGGATACGGCAAGAGTAGGCTTATATCCTTAGATTGTGAATTCAATGATAATTTTGTAAGATATCTTGTAACCAAAACTTATTCATAGTGCTTGATTTATCTGGACTTAGATTAGTCTCATGATTTTTACTTAAATTGAAAATTTTCACGTAAAAATCGTATGCCTCGTTGATTATGTTTATTTTCTTGTGTGATTAATTGCGATATATCGGTTAGTGCAAATCAAATCAATCTTAAAAAGGGAGTTTTAGCTTTTTATTTAAATAAGTGAGGTAGTAGTTCGCTTGGTATTAGAGGCAATTCTGATCACCGATCGATCGGCGGTCAGACCAATCGATCGACATATTTAGTGAGACATCTTTAAATTGCTGCTAAGGTTAGAGCAGCCACAACCCTTTTGTGTAGAAACCCTCTCTAGCAGTTGTGGGATTTCAAGAATAAGATTATCTAGAGTCTTATTGACCGCCTCTTTAATAAAAAGTTAGATTTAAAGGTATTCAAGAAGATCATCAAGCTTCACTTTCTCATTTTTTCATCGGTTCGTGGTGTGACTTGAGTAGATTCTCAAAAGTCAAAGTCTAAGATGAATTTCTTCGTCAATCAAGCACTGTTTGGTATTCGTGGATACAGTAAGAGTAGGCTTATATCCTTAGATTGTGGATTCAACGATGATTTTGTAAGATATCTTGTAACCAAAACTTATTCATAGTACTTGATTTATCCGGACTTAGATTAGTCTCATAGTTTTTACCCGAATTGAAATTCTTCACGTAAAAATTGTATACCTCGTTGATTATGTTTATTTTCTTATGTGATTAATTGCGATATATCGGTTAGTGCAAATCAAATCAATCTTAAAAATGAAATTTTAGCTTTTTATTTAAATTAGTGAGTCAGTAGTTCGCTTGGTATTAGAGACAACTCTGATCACCGATCGATCGGCATGTTTCGCGAGATATCTTTAAATTGCTGCAAAGGTCGAGCAGCCACAACCCTTTTGAGTAGAAACCCTCTCCAGCAGTTGTGGGATTTTAAGAATAAGATTATCTAGAATCTTATTGACCTCCTCCTTAATGAAAAGTTAGATTCAAAGGTATTCAAGAAGATCATCAAGTTTCACTTTCTCATTTTTTCATCGGTTCGTGGTGTAACTTGAGTAGATTCTCAAGAGCCAAAGTCTAAGGTGGATTCCTTCGTCAATCTAGCATTGTCTGGTATTCGTGGATACGGTAAGAGTAGACTTCCATCCTTAGATTGTGAATTCAATAATAATTTTGTAAGATATCTTATAACCAAAACTAATTCATAGTTCTTGATTTATCTGGACTTAGATTAGTCTCATGATTTTTACCATAATTGAAATTTTTCACGTAAAAATTGTATGCCTCGTTAATTGTGTTTATTTTCTTGTGTGATTAGTTGCGATATATCAGTTAATGTAAATCAAATTAATCTTAAAAGTGGGTTTTAGCTTTTTATTTAAATAAGTGAGTTAGTAGTTCGCTTGGTATTAGAGGCAACTCTGATCACATGAAAGTCTCGTACTATTAATAGAAGAGTTGTCGCTGTAAAGAAGGATAAAGTCCTTAAGAAGAGTAGTAGCTCTGAAGAAGTTTAAAGTCCTGTAGATTAAATTTATAAGTCAATTATTAAAATTCTTTAATCAAGTTATTAGGTAATTTAATTTGTTACCCCAAAAAAAAAAAAAGGTTTTCCATATTGAAATAATTCCCAATGCCTAGTCCATCGTGTAAATACTTTTCCAGAGTTCAAAAGTTAGGCAAAAAGGCTGAAGTAGAAGGAATGAGTTACATCTCGTCTATTATAACCGAATACTTTAGATATAAATGTTAGCTACAAGCCATAGTCTAAAACCAATAAAAAAACTGCATCCAAACAACACTTTAATTTTTGGAAATTTTGGCCAAAAATTTAAAATATAAATTTTTACACGCAAGATCTATCAACAAAAATTTAACACGCAAAATCCAATTACCCAATTTATCTCAAAAATATCATGCAAATAAATAAATTTATCTATTTTGCATAACAAACAAATAAATTTATTTATTTGATATTTATTTGTTTAATATGTAAACAGATAAATTTATCTGTCTACTTATTTATGCTTAATAAATAAATTTATCTATTTGCATATTAATATAGATAATACAAACAAATGAATTTAGTTATCTATTTATTTATGCCTAACAAATAAATTTATCTATTTACATATCAACACAGATAATACAAACAAATAAATTTATTTTTATTTTTTATACGTATTATTAATAAATTTATACGTATTATTAATAAAAAATAAATAAATTTATATAAATTCTTTATACATATTTTAAAAAATCACAAATAAATTTATTTATTTTAAAATATTTTTGTCCAAAAAAACTTGCGAGTTAAAATTTTTATAAAAATAAATCCTACTCGATAAAAAATCTTATGCTAAATAAAAAATAATAAACATCCTATAAATTAAACTATTTTTCAATTTTTTATTAATTTTTTTCTTTTTTTAATTTTTGTGACAACATTTAAATAAAAAAAAAGGTTCAACCGGGCTCTAGTTACAAAGAATCATTAAAAATAAAAATAAATATCCCAAAACCTTTTTCGTATTATCTACTCGACAAAAAAATTGCTCAAAAGATTTTTTTAACTCATTTAAACTAAAATTAAAATAATTCATTAAAAAAAAAAAAAAGCCGTAATCAATCGCTCCCTGTAAGCGCAATACCCAACATCACAAGTTTCTCCTCCCATTTTCCCCGGTAACTTGGTAAAATATTATTTTAATTTCCCATTTTCTTAATGATTATTAGCTACGCAGAAAGAGTATATAAAAATGTAATATAATTAAGTAATAATAATGTAAACTAATTATTTCAAAAAGAGGCCATAATATTTCCCAACAAATACATGGCTACTTAAGGGTTAAGAGTTATAGTAGTATTTTAGCACCCCAACAGAACCATAAACATTTCCAAGGAATAATTAGTTTCTGAAATTGATCGAGAAGTTGCTTCTCGCTTAATTAAAATGGGATGAGAGCCAACCAAAACCACATTTAAACTGAACATAATACTCAAAAAAAAACCATATAAACAAGAGAAACATAGCTTATAATGGTCCCTTAAGGTCAATATTAGACATAGCATCGACATCGATACCACCAAGTACACAAGATAACAAGACATTACATATATTGACTGACACGGTTTCAGAAATTCAGATGAATTTCAATAATATAAGAGCACGATAATGGACTTTAGAGGAGCGTAGGCGAGATATCCATAGGGAAGGGATTACCGAGAACATTCTCCATGTAGTAGTGGGGATGCGTATTTTCCATGATGACAAACGACATATCTTCCGAAGGCTTCCAGTGACGTTTCCTTTGGTTGATGAACCAGTTGTTTATTTGCTTTTGATCCAGGCCAGTCGACTCAGCAAGTGCCAGCTTCTGCGACTCCTGTTGGCACATGAAGTTGCACACTTGGACCCTAAGTTTCAAGCGATCAATCCCATTCGATCTAATTTTGAAATTAGTGAAGAGATGAAAAACCTAGCTAACAAACGACATCACAGGCATATTTTCCAAGAGAAGCTAGCCATAGGTGATGACAAGATGCGGATTTTGGATTACATGTCCTAGAGTGCCAAAATGAGAAGTTATGGAACTAAGGCAGATGAAAATAAACAAAGCACAGAGATCTCAATCATTCTAATCATTCTGCGGCAATGCACATTTAGGCCTCGTTTAGAAACCAACTTAAAGCTGACATTTTGTCCATTTGCTTAATTAAAATAAAAGACAAAAAAAGAAAAACTAGTTATTTTATCACTGCGGTGCTAAGGCCAGCTTATAAACCAAAAAGCAAAAGGTCCCCGCTTAAGGCCACTGACCAAACGGGGTCTTCTTAGAGTTGATGGCATCAGTACTTCCCGTAGTATTGGAGTCAGCAACAACAGACAATGGTTCCGGTGGAAACGATGGGAGGTCAGGTGGAAATAGTTGAAGCACGGGGAATGCAATTGAGAGCTAGGTTCAACTACCAACTACCAATTAATGTGTATTTAACTCCAGTGAACAGCGGAAAAATAGTAGAACAATGATGCAATTGAGAGATCCAATTAGCAACTAAGCATTAATGTGTATCCAACTCTACTAAATTTGAAGAAGAAAACAAAAGTGCAACAAAGATAAAGGACAATAAAACATGAAAAGGATTAGATAGATACCGATGGGTATGGCCATTTGTAATGCCTGCTCCACCAGTCTAGCAACTGTTGCCTGGCTTCTTTCGGCAACTTCCCTTTCTTTCTCTTCTTCATGAACTCCTGCTTCAGACTGCCTAAATATCCACTATACTTCCGCAACAACTGGCCTTTCAGTTCCCTGTCTTCCGCTTGAGGATCTATGAAATTGTTATTCACATCAGCCTCTTCTTCGGACGATCCATTTCTGTCCAAACCTTCACCACAAGCTGAAGACAACATTAGTTGGTTGACACAATTTAACATGTAAATGAGTTTAAAATGTTGGTGTCACGAGAAGCACGCTTGTGTTTTCATGCTAATACTGTCAATTGCAAATCAGATTTCGATATTGTTCCAGATGTATCAAAAAGAAAATGCATATTTCTACAGTATTAGAAAAGATCCATTTTCTTGTTTTAATTTTTATGGATCACAGTAACAAGATTCTACCCCTCTCCCAACAAACTGCTCTCTCAACATAAAAAACACTCTTAACCCCCTCACCCCCAATTCCAATCCCAATCTCCAGCGCCCCCCCCTCCCCGGTAAAAAATGCATAGCTGTACATGCTTGCTTCCATACGCACACAAATGGTTCTAACTTGGAGTCAAGGTAGAGCGCCACAAATATGCTAATTTGGAAATCAATTTGTAGAAGACAATGTAAGCCCATATCATGTTTGGAACATCATGTAAATTGAAGGCACAGGCTGATGAACCTGAAGAAAAGGCTGCTCTTCACCACAAAATCACCCAATATTCAATTACAAAAAGAAAGCCTATCTATGAACTGCATAAGCCAAAGATCAATTCCAACTGGTAATCAAACAAGAATCTCCAAGATATTCTGGAATGTGCATCAACATGCAATTATAGCAAGAATAACAATAAATCCTTCATGGTTCAACAACTTGTCATCTAATACTATAATCTGCTTGCAATTCCTAATTTCCTTTTCAGCATTGACTATGTACCTGATCTCAATTTAGTCTCATCACATACCGGAAATATACACTGTTTTCTTCTCATCAATCGATTTGAGAGGTTCAGTTTCGAGATAACAATGACATCGTTGCATTTCTTTTGTTGGTACTTGAAACAGAATTGTAATGATTCACTTAGACCAAAGGAGGAATATCGTTATGATTCACTTAGACCAAAGGAGGAATATCGTTAATTTCTCCAAGATACCTAGAAGTATTATTTTCACATGTTTTAGCCTAAAAAAGTTTCAAAATTCTCTAAATTTACTATGAAATTTACAATGTCACCTTATATGGTGGTAACAATGTCTTGTCATTTATGGTTTGACTATTACACAAGGGATTCTGCCTCCCATTTGCCAGATAATCTTCTGGAAGTACATCAAGATTATGGAGTCATGAATACAAAATTTTCACTTTCCGGAGGTTGGAGGCCAACGACTAAGGAGCGAAGCCCCATCACTCTCCTAATGTTGAGCATAAGTGGTGAAGCCATCAACTACTGACAAGTCTCCACAAAGGCAGCAAAAAAGTGAAAAACAGATGCCCAAGTATCGATATAAAAAGAGACATAAAAGAAACAGAAAGCACGTGCTCAAGTGGCAGCAAAAAACAGTTGCCTTAAGTACAGATATAAAAAAAGACGCATAAAAGAAACAGAAAGCACGAATAGTTAGGCAACATAAGTGCAGCAATTGGTAATTTTATTGGCATGAATATAAGAGAACAGGGTTAATGGGTTGAACAATTACAGAAGCTTAGAAAACTACAATCGTAGTCATCTACTCTTCTTATGTCCAGAGTATATGGAGGGACTCAAAACCTCTGGATCTATTCTAACAGCCACCACCAGTTCCATTGTACTTAATTTAGATGCAAGGAACTTCACAAATCTCGCTAATTATTGTTAATTACCCAGGAACCATGAAAGCAGTAAATATCCCTAAACAGACAGCGGCTCGGAAAGTTAAATGAGTTATTCATAGCCAACTAAAACCATGTAATATTTTATACATACATCTATTGTGATTAATAAAATTGACCACAAAATATGTTCCCAACGGGGATCAAGTAATTTGGCCACAAAACATCTACTACCCTTTTGCTAAAAGGCGATATATTTCTTAATTTTTTTTATCAATTGTGACTAGGACTCTAGCCGCTAAAGATTTACAATTTGCAATTAATGATGTTGGTCACCAAAAATATTAATCTGGTATGTTTTAATGAGAATTTGGTTCGTAGAAGCAAATACAATTACAGCGATGGTCACAAAAAGTTTTTCATTGGTGGGAAAATTTGGCACCAACTTAAAGGCGACTAATATTCTGTTACTAGTCACCAAAAGAATACTTTTTGCAGCCAAATCTCTTTTGTCACACAAATTTTAGTATTTGTTGTAGTGGTGTTAATATGTTATATTTTGTATATATTTTTTATACTGTGCAAGAGATTAAAGAACTTCAAGCCATGATTTTTTACTCAGGAAAAAACTATTAGAGAGGTAATAGGTGCTAGCTGAGTCAGTTACATCAGCAGCTCAGTCAAGTGTGCGAAGTAAAGATCATTCAGGTGCATCAGCACCTTAGTGGCATATGCTAATAACAGTTAGGAAGAAGAAGAAGAAGAAGAGGAAGAGGAAGAGGAAGAGGAAGAGGAAGAGGAAGAGGAAGAAGAAACTTTACATACTGAATATGGAACATATTAATGCAGTCAATTCACAGTTTTTCAAGTTTTTTTTTAATAGGTTCCATTATTAATGCAGTCAATTTTTAATATGTTCATATGTTCCATATGAATATGTTAATATGGAACATATTAATATGTTCCATTTATTGACTGTGCATTAGTATGTAACAT
>JAULJZ010061510.1:0-13513 GCA_032270985.1 Heliamphora pulchella
CAAGAAGGTCTTGAGATTATGGGTCAGAGTACAATTATAGTTCTTTAGTGGTGTGAACTGTAATTTAGTATTTTATGGAAATTGCAGAAACCACTGCATCTTTCCATAATTGCAGAAACCGCTAGTAGATATCTTTGTTCCACTGGAAGTATTACTCGTAATTACTCCTCAGGTCTCTGCTGTAGCCCTATATATATGCGGGTAGGCTGAACCAGTTTGATATCTCATATATCATATATAATATTTTGTCTTTCAAGACGAAAGATATCTGGGTTCTGCCGGTACGAGTTCTCGATAGGCAGTAACCCACACTACGTTCGAGGATCGCGTAATGGAATATAGTAGAAGAACTGATAGGAGCTTCAACTCAGAATCAAATCGTAGTTGAATAATAGATTGACAAAAGGTATTCTTCTAAATTTAATTTGGTTGCATGGGTTTTAATTTGATCGTTCAACGTCAAAAGTTTTATCTGGAGCCCATTTCGGCATTTACCCGTCCAATTAATTTTTATCAAAAATTGTTTACAAAAATAATGATCTTGGCAGTATTGCCTCCAACATCACGGCTGTAACCTTTTTAAAAATCCTAAACCAAGCCATGACTTTCTTTATCACGGCAGTCACTTTTTTATCTAGGCCTCGACTTTGCAAAGTTGCTACTGTCCTTTTCACAATCATAAAGGTAGCATCCGTCATTGTACAAAAGCAAAAAGGTAGTGGCCATAACTACTTTCCCTTTTTGGATAGGTGGCAGCATCCCATAATGGAGTTCTTGGGCTATAAAGAAAAATCTTGGACCCTTACATACCAACGAGGCCTTATCCCAAGGTGGTAGAGACCCCATCAAAACTCCGTAGTTAAGCGTGCTCATGCTAGAGTAATGCAAGGATGTGTGACCTCTTGAAAAAACAAAAGTGTGAGAGTTTTACCAAAAGCTGACAGTATCGTTGTCATGAGAAGGGTTGAGGTGTTATAAAATGTGGTAACATAAGTTCCATTA
Source organism: Heliamphora pulchella (assembly GCA_032270985.1). Taxonomy (NCBI): domain Eukaryota; kingdom Viridiplantae; phylum Streptophyta; class Magnoliopsida; order Ericales; family Sarraceniaceae; genus Heliamphora; species Heliamphora pulchella. The sequence goes on from JAULJZ010061510.1 coordinate 1,003, forward strand.
ACATATCTAAGAACCATATGCAATACTCTAGAACAAAGCATATTGAGATCAGACATCATTTCATTCGAGATAATGTTCAATAGAACTTGAATTTATAGGCACAAACCACAAAATTGCTGATATTTTCACTAACCCTTTAAATGAAGAAAGAATGTGTTATATCCGAGAAGAACTTGGTATGCTATGTGCTGCAAATTGATGCTTAAATGTCATACTAACATTGCTTGTTCAATGCTTATTCAATACTTTTAATGCTTTATTTTAATGTGTAAAAGGTGTCGACACAATGCTAAAAAGTGTCAACACAATGCTAAAAAGTGTTTACACAAATGCTATATAGTGTCAATACATGTGTGAAAGTGTTTACAAAAATGCTATATCTAATATTCTATATAGTATTTAATTTGGTGTGTAGAGTACGGTGTAGACACAGAAGATTAGATTTTAAGTTCTTGTAGAATATAAGTTTTATGTTCACAATATAGATGGAAATAGACATACCATCGGTACGACTGTAACACAGAGTTTTAGTAAGCCTGTCTTGGTTACAGAGAATAGATAATAGCGTTGTCTATTATTTCGATTCTTTGTGCTAGTATACTTTGTGTGCATTGAACGGGACATTTGAGATAATTAATTTTATATTGACTGTATAAATTAATTCACACCCTAAAGTTATTATGAATAGTACTTATTCCCTTAATCCTAAAATAATTATTCATTTGCATATATTTAATATTCGTTGTTTTGATTCATTAGAGGGTACAATCTTATATGGATTTATATTCTCAGTGAGTTGGATAGCAGTATTATTTATATGGTAAATATTAATTATTGATGGAATTCATGTCCCGAAAAATCGAGATTGACGATACCCCCTTAAGGAAGCTTATAGGTTTTGACTGGGCCAAACCTTGCAGGTGAATTTGATTATTCGGCGGTCAAATAAGTTAAGGAAAAGGGCGTAAGGAATATCAAGATACCGATTAAGTTAAATTGTTAGTAATTAAATTTAATTGGCGGGTATCAGGAATCTTAACATGCGGAGAAATGGTAAGTATTTAATAACAGGAGCTCAATGCAATAAGGTCTTGAGATTATGGGTCAGAGTGCAATTATAGTTTTTTAGTAGTGTGAACTGTAATTTAGTATTTTATGAAAATTGTAAAAACTGCTGCGTCTTTCCATAATTGCAAAAATCGCTAGTAGGTATCTATATTCTACTGGAAGTCTTACTCATAATTACTCCCCAGGTCTCTGTTGTAGTCCTATATATATGCGGGTAGGTTGAACCAGTTTGATATCTCATATATCATTTATCATATTTTGTCTTTCAAGATGAAAGATATCTGGGTTCTGCCGGTACGAGTTCTCGATAGTCTGTAGCCCATACTACGTTCACGGATCGTGTAAGAGAATACAGTAGAAGATCTGATAGAAGTTTCAACTCGGAATCAAATCATTGTTGCAGAATAGATCAACAAAAGGTATTCTTCTAAATTAACTTTTGGTTGCACGGGTTTTATTTTCATCGTTCAACGTCAAAAGTTTTATTTGGAGCCCATTTTGGTGTTTGCCCGTCCAGCTAATTTTTATCAAAAATCGTTTACAAAATAATGATCTTGTCCGTATTGCCTCCAATAAATTGGTATCAGAGCCATTTGATTTTTTATTTTTGGTTATCGGGGTCTGGTAGTTTTAGAACTGTTGCCAATTTTATTTGGCAGGCGTTCTAATCCCGGTTTTATGATCGTCATTTATTTTTTCATGTTTGATTGAATGGTGTGAATGATGATTATTTTTTTAATTGTGAGGGTTGACCGTGATAGATTAAATGTGAGCTTTCGGGACATAAGATCAATGTAATACCTAGTTTTATGTTTTTAAATATCTATTTAGATTATTTAAGAACGAGTTGAATATGTCCAAGAACACGAAGAACGGAGGCGGCACTGGCGGTGGTTTTGGTTTTAATGGGCCACAAATTGCGGTAAGGTTTTAATAGTTTTAAATATTTTTTTGGTGAGTTTTTCTGTAGTATTTATGTATAAAAAAATATCATAAAAAATAAGTCAAAATAGTAAGAAAAAATACCAAAATAGCCCGATTTCGGCAGCTTTGCCAGCGGCGGTTCGACGGTGGTTTTTATGATTTTTTGGGCAATTTTTGGGACTACTTTTTGGAATATTTTTAAAACATAAAATAGCAATAAAACATACCTCAAAATACAGTCAAAAACCAAAAAAACTGGGCCAAACGGTGAATTGAAAAGAGAAAAAAACTACAGCGTTTGTTTCTGGCGGCGATGACACTATAGCAGCAGCTTCCAGGTAGTTTTTTGATAGTTTTCTAGACTATTTTTGAGCAGATGTTTTGACAGAAAGATTTTACTTTTCAAGAGCTTTCCAACGATATAAAATATGTCGAAAACGGAGTTCGGATGAGATTGGAACGGCCTTGGGAAGTTGGCGGTTAAAGGTAACGGCGCTGGGTACGGTGGCAGCAGCTTTGGGCAGTGTTTTTGGGTGGATTTGAGCATTTTTTTCATAAAAAACTAGTACTTTTTGAGAGATTTCTTTTGATATAAAGTACGTCAAAAATTGAGTTCGGGAAGAGGTCAAAAAAGCCCCGGGAAGTTGGCTGTGCCGTATTGTGGCGGGTAGCAGCATTTTTTTGAGGTTTTGGTTATTTTTTCAGCCGCTGTTCGAGAAGTTTTCTAGAAACATTTTGACAGAAAAATTCCATATTTCGAGAGCTTTCCAACAATATAAAGCTCGTTGGAAACGGAGCCCAGATGAGGCGGCAGGAGCTGCCTGAAGGCCCGGCAAGGTGGCGCCAGCAGTGGCTGGTGGTGGTCCGACGGTTTCTCTCTCCCAGGGTTGTTTTGTGTTGATTTTTTGATGTATATGAGACTGATATGATATATCAGTATATGCTAGATTGTATCAAGGAAGCCTGATGAAATTATGACACTGAATTAGAGACGAATATGGATTTAAACAGCTATTTCTCTCAGGGAGACCGAAACATCTCAATGTTTCACTTGGATCATAAAATCGGGATATATGCATATCATGTTTTTATATATATGAACTGCATGGATGATTGCATATCTGTTTTATTTATCTTGTTCATTTAATTAAGTCAGAAATTTGATTTTAATTAAAATATTTTGTAATTAAAAATAAAATGAAGTTTTTTTAATTAATTAATTTTAATTAAATGAAAAAAATTTAGATATTTTATTTTTTACAAAATATTACGTTTAAGATAATTTTTTTAAAATCGAATATCTTGAAAAAATGTGAGAATTAATTCTATATTTTGAATTAATTAAATGAAAAAATACTTAATCAAAATAAATTATTATTTTTCAAAAAATGCGAAACAAAAAATAAAATAAATACCTTTCATCACTACCTTAGATGAAAAGTTAAAGAAAAAACTATACATTTATTAAATTTTATTTGTTAGCATTTAAACACGAAAAGATGGTTTGATAAACCAGAATCTTTGAAGTCGTGTACACGAAAGATGTTTGATTCTTTCAGATCGTGTGGCTTTCGAAATTAATAAATTTATTTTAATTAAACGATTTTTATATCCCTCAAAAATTTTTTAAAAATCTAAGTGGAAGAAGAAATTTTATCACAGATAAATTCCGCGGTCGTCATCACAAATTTGTAAGCGATGCAATTAAACCTTACGTGTTGACAGTAAGGCCTTCCTCCCCATCGGACAAATTAATTGTAGTTTTGCCAGTACAAACCTCTTTTAGGGATAATTTTAGATAGTAATTGTTAGTGTGGATCATTTCTCCATCTGAAAAGTTCATTGCGAAGGCGATTGATTTGGGATTAGGTGATGGTTAACACTTAGCTCTATATAATAGTATCCTCTCCATCATAGTCATTACTATTATATACTTGACCGAAGTTATGTCAGCTATTTAATCTTGCTTGGTATGGTCAGTTGCCTAGATAGTAAAATTAAAAGGAATTGGCTTGTCTGGTCTTATGAAGAATAGTAGACGTCCACCCATCCTGGCATGTTATTCTCAGGTTACCAGGCTGCTGGTGAATTAATTTTAAAATGGTAGAGGGAACCAAATTAAAATAAATTCAATATTTTGCTCATCATAATTAACGGTTTTATTTAATTATGTGATTCTCAGGATTAAAATGGATTTCAACCTACTCGTTTTAATACTCAAAGAAAACAAACTTATAGGACCAAATTTTATTGATTGAAAATGTAACTTGGATAAAGTTTTAACTACAAATGGTATTCCTTCAATACTAGAAAATGTGTTTATTTTTGAAAAAGTTTCTTCCTCTAGGCCGAAAGGCATTAAGAAGAAAAAGGTTCAGAAGTAGGGAGACACGATTTTCAGAGTAGTTAGTGAGCCATGGACTGGTGTTAAAAAGCCAAAAGGCAGATGTTTTCACTGCAACCAGACCCAGTACTAGAAAAAGCTATGTCTAGTATTTCTCAGAAGGCAGAACAAACAGGGTAATTTTTATTCACTGGTTGTGAAAACATGTTTGGCGGTGTTATCTACCGATACCTGATGTGTAGATACGGGAGCCACTAATCATATCTACAATTCATTGCAGGGGTTTTAGGAAACTCGATAACTTAGTGATGGAAAGATTTACCTGCATATGGGCAATAATACAAAGGTAACAGTAGTTGGAGTAGGAGATGTCACTCTCAGTTTTGGTAGAGATCGAGTTTTAATATTAAGAGATTGTCTTTATGTACCTGTCATTAGAAGAAACTTAGTTTTCATTTATGGATTGGCTAAATATGGATATTTGGTTTATTTTAATAACTCTGTGGTTATTAAGGATAGTAAACGGGTTATCTATTCTGGTACATTGGTGGATGATCTTTATATTGTTATTCTAATATCTCCTATACTGCAACTAAATAAAACGAATAATGCATCTATATTACCATAAAAGAGAAAGTTTCCTTCTTTAATGAACCAACCGTTTCTTTGGCACTTGCACTTAGGTCATATTAATCTAAAAAGAATAAATAGACTAGTAGCAGATGGACCTTTAAGTTCATTAAAAGTGGAGGGACTTTCAGTTTGTAAATCTTGCGTAGAGGGTAAGATGACCAAGAGGCCATTTTCGGCCAAAGGCTATAGAGCTAAAGAACCATTGGAGCTGGTTTATTCTGATGTGTGTGGTCCTATGATAATTCGGGCTAAAGATGGCTTTGAGTACTTTGTCAGTTTCATTGATGACTACTTAAGGTATGGATCATTTACCTGATGCACCGTAAGTCTGAATACTTTAAGAAATTCAAAGGATTCAAGGCCAAGGCGGAAAGGCGTCTGGGTAAAAGTATCAAATCACTATGATCCGATCGTGGAGGGGAATACCACTTTGGAGAGTTTAAAGACTGCTTATCATCAAAGGAGATTACATCCCAGTTGACTGCACCTAGCACTCAACAGTAGAATGGTGTAGCATAAAGAAGGAATATGACTATTATGGAGATGGTAAGTTCAATGATGAATTATTCAGGTTTACCAAATTCATTTTGGGGACTCGCTTTAAAAATAGCAGCTTACATTCTGAACTTGGTACCTTCTAAGTCAGTACCTTCTACTCTCACATAATTGTGGACCGAGCGTAAGCCTAGTCTGAAACACATTCGTATTTGGTGGTGTCCAGCACATGTGCTGAAAGGGAACACTAGTAGGTTGGAACCGAGGACAGAAGTCTGTTTCTTTGTAGGGTATCCCAAGGGAACGAAGGGTGGTCTATTTTATAATTCTAAGGATTAGAAGGTCATTGTTAGTACTAATGCCCAATTCTTGGAAGAAGATTATATTATGGATCACATACCCAAAAGCAATATTGTTCTAGAATAACTGAGAGAAAATACCAATAGAATGGAAGATGAACCACATGTCACTAATAATTCATTACCTCGTTGTAGTGGGAGGATTATCGGGACAAGTGCAAATCAAGAATAGGGTGCTGATGCACAGGGTTCAGATTCTGCACAGCCTGCTACTACTAGTACACAGACACAGGTAGTGTCTCATCGTAGTGAGAGGGTTGTTCATCAACCTGATGGGTATATGTTATTGTGAGAGTCATTTGACATGATCTTGGCAGAACTAGATACCGAGTTCTGTAACTACAATGAATCACTAAAAGATAAAGATGTAGATCTTTGACAAAGGGCTATGAATTTAGAGATAGAATCTATGTATTCTAATCAGGTTTGGAAACTTGTTGAACCACCCGAAGGGATAAAACTTATTGGATGCAAATGGATCTACAAGAGAAAGAGAGGAGTAGACGGAAGGTTGAAACCTTCAAAGCTAGGCTTGTTGCTAAAGAGTTCACTCAGAAAGAAGGGATCGACTATGAGAAAACCTTTTCGCCGGTAGTCATACTTAGTATATCCGGATTCTCTTATCCATTGCCATAAATTTTGATTATGAAATCTAGCAAATGAACGTCAAGACAGCTTTTCTTAACGGAAGTCTTGACGAGTGTATCTATATGATACAACCAAATGGATTGATTGTAAAGGGCCAGGAACACATGTTGTGTAAGCTTAAGAGATCCATTTATGGACTTAAGCAGGCATCGAGGTCTTGGAACACTCGGTTTGATCAAGCCATTAAGTCTTATGTTTTGATCAAAGTCCGAATGAGTCCTGTGTGTATAAGAAGTACGACGAAAGCGTAGTGATCATCCTAGTACTTTATGTAGACGATATCTTGCTCATCGTAAATGATGTGGGGGCATTATCTACAGTTAAAGTATATATATCTAGGCAATTCGATATGAAGGATTTGAGAAAAGGCAGTCACATTCTTGGGATCAAACTTGTGCGAAATTAAAAACAAAGGATGTTGGGATTATTACAAGCAAAGTATATCGATGATAACCTTACTCGTTTTAGCTTGCAGGATTCTAAGAAAAGATTTTTCCCTTTCAGGCACGAAGTCACTCTATCCAAGGATTAGTTTCCTAAGACACCTGATGAGATAGAGAAGATGAATGCGGTTCCTTATGCTTCGACAGTAGGAAACCTCATGTATGTTATGCTTTGCACTAGACCCGACATCTGCTTTGTCATTGACATGGTTAGCAGATATCGGTCTAACTCAGGGCAGGGGTATTAGACTGCGGTAAGAAATATAATTAAGTACCTGAAAAAGACTAAGAATTATATGTTAGTTTACCAGGAAAACAGTCTAGTACCTTTAGGGTACAGAGACTCAAATTTCTAATCTGACAGAGATTCCCGTAAGTCTACCTCAGGATATGTGTTTACCTTGAGAGGTGTAGCTATAAGTTGGAGGAGTATCAAGCAGTCCTGCATTGCTGATTTCACCATAGAGGCCGAGTATGTGGCAGCTTTTGAAGCAGCTAAGGCAGTCGTTTGGCTCAAAAACTTCCTGTTAGATGTAGATGTGGTACCTTCAGTTTAGTCGGCTATTACACTTTATTGTGACAATAGCGGAGCGGTTGCAAACTCGAAGGAACCAAGGGTCCATAAGAAAGCCAAACACATTGAACGTAAGTATCACCTGATACGAGAAATTGTACAGAGATGTGATGTTGCTGTGATCAAGATTGCATCAGGAGACAACCTTGTAGATCCTTTTACGAAGAGCATACTGGCTAAGACTTTTGATAGTCATGTAGAGGGCATGGCAGTCTGATGTATGGCAGCATGGTTTTCAATATAAGTGAGAGATTGTTAGAGTTGGTATACTGAAAACTATATTTTTAGTATTTAATTTTATTTTAATAAAATTAATTTTTTATTTTATGAGAACCTTTATGAGTAATGTATGTATATCATTTCTTTGATATGCATAGATGTCCGATATTCTATATAGTATTTAATATAGTGTGTAGAGTACGACTTACACACAGAAGATTAGATTTTAGATTCTTATAGAATTTAAGTTTTAGGTTCACAGTTTAGATGGAAATGGGCATACCATCGGTACGACTGTAGCACAGAGTTTTATTAGGCCTATCTTGGTTTCAGAGAATATATAATAGTGTCATCTATTGTTTTGACTCTGTGTGCTAGTACACTGTGTGTATTGAACGTTACATTTGGGATAATTAATTTTATACTGACTATATAAATTAATTCACACTCAAGGTTATTATAAATAGTGCTTATTCTCTTAATCCTAAAATAATTATTAATTTGCATATATTTAATATTCGTTGTTTTGATTCATTAGAGAGTGCGATCTTATATGGGTCTATATTCTCGGTGAGTTGAATAGTAGTATTATTTATATGAAAAATATTAATTATTGACGGAATCCACGTCCTGAAAAATCGAGATTGACGATACCCCCTTAAGTAAGTTTGTAAGTTTTGATCGGGCCAAACCCTGCAGATGGATTTGATTATCCAGCGGTCAAATAAGTTAAGCGAAAAGGCTTAAGGAATATCGAGATGCTGATTAAATTAAATTGTCAGTAATTAAATTTAGGGATAATTACATTTATCTCTCCTGAGGTTTAAGCTTATTACAAGGACCTCCCTTGTGGTCTCTGAAATTACACTAACTTCACATGAGATTTAATTTTAACATCAATTGCACCCTAACTGTTAAAATTTTCGTAGAAATTTAACGAAAGCCACCCCTTCCACCCCAAAACCACCCTTCAAACCACCTTTGCCCCCCCAAAACCACTCTTTCCACGCCAAAACCACCATTCTCAAAACCACCCTTCCGTTGAAATTTGGGGTGGGAAGGGTGGTTTTGGGGAGAGAAAGGTAGTTTGAAGGGTGGTTTTGGGGTAGAAAGGGTGGTTTTGGGGTGGAAGGGGCAGTTTTTGTTAAATTTCAACAGAAATTTTAACAGTTGGGGTTCAATTGATGTTAAAATTAAACTCAGGAGAGGTTAGTGTAATTTCAGATACCACAAGGGAGGTCTCTGTAATAAGCTTAAACCTCAGGAGAGGTAAGTATAATTATCCCTTAAATTTAATTGGCGGGTATCGAATATCTTAACGTAGGAAGAAATGGTAAGCATTTAATAACAGGAGCTCAATGCAAGAAGGTCTTGAGATTATGGGTCAGAGTATAATTACAGTTTTTTAGTGGTGTGAACTATAATTTAGTGTTTTATAAAAATTATAGAAACCGCTGCATCTTTCCATAATTGTAGAAACCACTAGTAGGTATCTGTGTTCCACTAGAAGTATTACTCATAATTACTTCCCAGGTGTCTGTTGTAGCCCTTATATATGCGGGTAGGCTAAACCAGTTTGATATCTCATATATCATATATCATATTTTGTCTTTCAAGACGAAAGATATCTGGGTTCTGTCGGTACGAGCTCGATAGTTCGTAGCCCACACTACGTTCGAGGATCGTGTAATAGAATATAGTAAAAGATTTGACAGGAGCTTCAACACGAAATCAAATTGTAGTTGAAAAGTAGATCGACAAAAGGTATTATTCTAAATTAACTTTGGTTGCACGGGTTTTATTTTGATCATTCAACGTCAAAAGTTTTATTTAGAGCCCGTTTCGGCTTTTGCCCGTCCAGTTAATTTTTATCAAAAATCGTTTACAAAAATAATGATCTTGGCAGTATTGCGTCCAACATCATGGTCGTAACCTTTTTAAAAACCCTAAACCAAGCCGTAACTTTCTTTATCACGGTGGTCGCTTTTTTTTATCTAGGCCTTGACTTTGCAAAGTTGTGACTATCCTTTTCACAACCATAAAGGTAGCGTCCGTCATTGTACAAAAGCAAAAAGGTAGCAGCCATAACTATTACCCCTTTTTGGATAGGTGGCAGCACCCCAGAAGAGCGTTCTTGGGCTATAAAGAAAAAATCTTGGACCCTTACATACTAACGAGGCCTTTTCCCAAGGTGGTAGAGACCCCATCAGAACTCTGCAGTGAAGCGTACTCACGCTAGAGTAATGCAAGGATGGGTGACCTCTTGAAAAAAACAAAATCGTGAGGGTTTTTACCTAAAGCGGACAATATCGTTGCCATGAGAAGGGTTGGGGTGTTATAAAATGTGATAACATAAGTTCCATTAACATATCCAAGAACCCTATACAACACTCTAGAACAAAACTTATTGAGATCAGACATCATTTCATTCGAGATCATGTTCAATAGAACTTGAATTTGTAGGTACAAACCACCAACTTGCTGATATTTTTACCAAACCTTTAAATGTGAAGATGGGTTGAGCAAGGTAAGGGAGGATTCTACAGATGTGATTGAGGTGCCTAAGGTTGATGCTTCTACTGTGGAGTAATCAACGTTAGCAATTGTGGGTGTTAGGGAGCAAGTGGTACATGGAGTTCTTTCCTCAAATTCCTTCCAAGCTCTCTTGAATTTCGCTGATGAAGGTTTCTGTGAATCTCCGGCCTCTAACGCAAAGCAAAAGTTAGAAATGAAGGATTCTAATAGCAAAAAGAAAAAGAAAAGGTCCTCTGGTGGTCCTTTGAACTAGTATTCCTTTCCCCAATAACTTGGTTTTCAATTGGGTGGGTTTGTTGTTAGGCTTTCAAAATCCAGTCAACTGATCTAGTCGCTTTAGCATGGATTGTTTCTGTGTGGTTTGGTGGTGCCAGTTTCTGTTGGTTTTGGTTGCTTGCTATCCTTGAGGGTTGTGCATGGATAGTTTCCCTCGCTGCCAAGCGGGGGGTTATGTGGGTCAAGTTGTTATTGTTGTTTTTTGTGTTTTGATTGGTAAGTGTTGTAACCTCCTGGGGTATACCCCTTGGAATCATGTACATTTTTTTCTTTTTATGTTACATTTAATTACCAAAAAAAAAACCTTTAAATGAAGAAATATTGTGTTATATTTGAGGAGAACTTGGTATGCTATGTGCTGCAAATTGATGCTTAAATGTCATACTAACATTACTTGTTCAATGCTTATTCAATATTTTTCATACTTTATTTTAATGTGTGAAAGGGATCGACACAATGCTAAAAAGTGTCGACACATGTGTGAAAGTGTTTACACAAATGCTATATAGTATCGACACATTTTGATAAAAGTGTCAACCTTAATAATATAGTGTTAACACGATTCGTATTCTTGCTCTTGGTAAAATTTTTCTTGACTCGCCTGTGAAGAGTGTCGACTCAATAAACCGAAAGTGTTGACACCATGTTAAAACGTGTCGACACAATTTCTATTTTTCAACACCCATGTGTCTCATGAAACATGTCGACTCTAATCTAGAGTTTATATATAGGCAATTTTTCCCTCTTTTACGGTTAAACTCTTTAGTTTCCACATAACCGTTCGTCTCCCTTCTTCTCTCTGTTCCCCTACGAACCCTAGTGTCAACTCCTCTCCCTCTCTTCATCTTTCTTTGTCTCATTGTCGCTATCGATGCCTCCAAGGACCATGGGAAAGGGAAGTAAATGACCCGTTAGTGAACCGTCAAGCCCAAGGGTTAAAAAGAAGAAGAAATAAAAAACAATGGCAACAACAATGCTTACCGCGGACATAGGAATGGCATCCTCCCTCAAATTTCAGTACTCCAAGTACAAGAATATGTACTTCGCATCCTTCGCAAATCGTAAGGTAATCCCTGGTCGTTCCATAGATTTTTGTTTCTTTGACTCCATTCAAATGAAGTTCTCTGAATGGTTCACCGACCTCGGTTGGATGAACTTGCTTCAAATTTGAGAACACCACTACCCCACACTCGTCAAACTTTTCTATACGCACTTCAAAATCAGTAACACCTCTGACAACACCATCACCACTTGGGTGAACAATGTGGACGTCACCTTGAACTCTAAAGGTTTCTCATTTCACAATGCCGTGAAACAAATTTTTGAACTTGGGGTTATTGATCCTACCAAGCCTTTTGAGGTAAATTCTCTCAAACTCGAGATGAGGATTCTCCATCATATTGTGAACCATATCTTTCTACCCCAATTAGGAATGTTTGGTGATGTAACTTTCATGCACATTTTTGATATGTGGTGCATTCTTGAAGCAAAAAACTTGATCTCGCCTATTTGTTCACTTTTGTTATGCTTCAGTCACACTCTAAGTCCAATTCCTGCCTTTCCCATGCCATGTATTTTACTAAGGTCTTCCAATATTTTGGTGTTAATTTGACTTGTGAAAAGAGGATCTCTTTTTCTAAACATAACCTTTATGAAAAATACACATTAAAACACATGTAAACTTTTTTGGTAGATAGTGTTTGGACTGCTCGCTATTGTACTCCTTCTGTTAGCAGGACCCCTCTCCCTCCCTCTGGTCGATTCAATTCTCCCATTCCTTTTGATCCTTCCTTCCCTATTCTATCTCACTCTAGAGTTAACATACCAGGACCCTCATCCTCCCCCTCAAGTCGTTGGTTCTTCTTCTCCTCCTCCAGTTAGTCCCTCTTCTTAGCACTTTGATGAGCTTGTCACCCTTGTCAAGGGTTTAACTTCTTCTATAGCATCCCTTCGTGAGAAGGTTGATATAGACCTTTACAACATAGGTTGTAAA
>JAULJZ010061521.1:0-13513 GCA_032270985.1 Heliamphora pulchella
AATCAATTGGCCAATTGAATTCAGAAATCAATTTTGGCCTATTGATTTCAGAATTCAATTTGGGGTTACAAAGAATTAAATTGCTAATGAATTCTGCCAATTAAATTTAGATAGCCAATTGAATTCTACCTCTGCCAACTAATTGAATTTATATTGCCAACAACGTCTATACCTAGTGGTTGGAAACATCTGTCTTTATCTTTATTCAACATGATATGAAGCCATAGCTCACTTAAGCTGTTTCCATGTTATTATATTTTATTGGATTGTTATGTCTCAGCCTGTGTTTGGACTATTTTTACTTTTATTTAGTGATTTTTAAGTTTTTTAAGTTTTTTTTTTTTTGTAGAAAAGTGAGTATCAAATCATGTAAAATAAGTAGAAAAAAGTGAAAAAAGTCAAGCTAAGCGAAATTACTTGACTTTTTTTTAATTTTTAAGTTAAAAAATTTAATTTTTAAGTTAGGCCAAACACAAGTTCAGTTTTGTAGTTCATATATATATATATATTAATTATATGTTTATATATGTAAAAAATCATTAAGTGGTCTTGAATCACTTTTGTTTTGATTTGACAAGTCAGACTTTATATATATATAAATATAGAATTGTGGGAGTTAATAAAACGTGAGTAACTTTTGATGCCTCTATAAATAAAGTGCGTCAGATAAAAAAAAAAAAAAAGAGAATTGACAAATAACAATTTGAGACAAGAGTGTGCCAAAAAAAAAAAAGTGGCAATTTATTTATTGCTTCAGAGGTAAAGATGCTGTATTTTCTCCTTGATTTCTTCTCAGCTGCCTCGTCGGTGGCAAATAAAAAATAAACAAAACCTCTTATACTTTTATCTTTGAATTTCTATGGACGTTTTTTTTCCAAATAAACATTTGGAGCCTTTATATAAGTCAAGTATTTTACTCCAGGATTCTTTTGGTATTCTGTTAAAGCTAAACACAAAATTTTAAAAGTTTTTATCCAAATATGTTATTTGAAGTGCAAAATCCATTAAAACAAAACTTTTGAGCCGGATATTTTTTTAATTATTTATTTAAATTAATTCAACTGCAACAAAAGTCGTTGAATAATTTTTTATAATAATAATAATAATAATAATAATAATCAAATATTTTTTTGGCAACCGTTGTTGGCTTTAAGTTTAATTTAGCCACTATTAAATTTAAATTTAATTTAGCCGCAGTCTGTTTCAAATTAAATTTAACCAATGTTGGCTTCAAACTTGTTTTAGCCGTTGTCGGCTTCAAATTAATCTAGCTCTTGTCGGTTTCAAATTAAATTAAACCGTTGTCGGCTTCAAATATTTAGTCGCTAACGGCTTTGTTAGCCCAAGAACTTTTTAATTAGATTTTGATAATTTATTTTTTTAAAAAAATTGATTTAATTTAAAAAGATTATATTTAATTGTTTCGATAAAGGTAATTGTTGACACTTCATGACAAATGAGTCGACATCTTATGCTATTTGTGCTGACACTTTGCATCAAATGAGTTGACACTCAGTGTTCTTGTGAAAAACGTTTTGTGTCGACACCAATTGATAATTGAGTCGACACCTAAAGGAAAAACATGTTTGAAATTCTCAAGTGTGCTGATACCATTGAGATTTAGAGTCGACACATTAACTTCTTTGCTTAAAATGTTTCAGGAACTCAAATGAGTTGACACCAAATAATTTTGGGTCGGCACCTCTAATATTGGACTGGGATTCACTTTGAGTCGACACTAATACAGAATGGATCAACACCTCAGTCTTTTTGAGGGATTCATTTTTTTGTCGACACCAAAGAGTCTTGAGTCGACACTAAATGATCATTCGGGTTCCAGACTTCGAGTTCTACGGGTCGACACCAAAGTCACATGAGTCGACACTTAGACACCTTCCAATAAACAACGTGAGTCGATACCAAAGAGAAATGGGTTGACACTAGAACTACAAGCCATTTTCTGACTCCAAGTCAAAAGGGTTAACACCAAAGATTTCTGAATCGATACAAAGGTTCCTTTCAGAAACAAGAGTTTTAGGTCGACACCAAATGAAGATGAGTCGACTCAAAAACAACCAAAACTGTCTGTGATTTTCTGAGTTAACACCAGAATGAAGATGAGTTGACTCTAAAAGTCACGAGGCTAATTGTAATTTTAAGGGTTGACACCACAACACTTCTGAATCAACATCGAAATTCTAGTAGCTGATCTGAAAAAATGGGTCGACACCAATGAAGACATGAGTTGACACCAAAATCTCACCTGAAAAATCGAAGTAATGCATGGGTCGACACCAAATCTTTCATGAGTCAACACCACTGTGTGGGTGAAGAAAATGCAGAAATAAGGTTGACACCAACGAAAAACTGAGTCGACACAACTACTTGAAGAACTAAGCCCTAGATATTTTGTGTTGACACAAAAGGACTTTGAGTAGACACCTGCGATGAATTTTAAATCTCGTGCTAGTTCCAACGGTATGATTTCAGAGTATTAATTGCCTCCACCAACCCACCAACGGTCATTTACTTCAGATGGCTACATAAAGAGTTAATTTTCAGAGTTTTAAATCTCTGGACGCTGTTCTATTGCTTGAATTTGAAGCTTAAAATCTTAAAGAAGCATTTACTGCTTATTTACTCCTCCAGCCGATTCTCACAATCTTTAGCTCATTTATTTTCATTCATTTGTAAAGAATATTAGTTAGTGAATCTTTGATTCTCTCACATTTATTGTAAAAGAGGATAAGTCACCCTTGATCCTTTAAGAGAGTGAGTGAACTTCTTAAAGAAGAGCTCAAGAGAGATCAGAAAAAATAGGAGATTGTTTTATAGAATCTTTTTGAGGCTATAAAAGGCTTTTGAATACGCCTGTGAAGCATTCGATCCTAGTGGATATTCTCAAAGGGAGTTTTGATGAGTGGACGTAGGCTTGGAAGAAGCTGAACCACTATAGCTCTTGGTGACTAGTTCATACTTTCTCTCCCTAACCTCTTTAATTTTCTTATTGCTTTAATATCTGTTATATTTGCTTGTGAAATTAAAAAGTTTTGAATTTTTTTTAAAAATTGTTATTATTGTTTTAAAATTCAATTCACATCCCTCTTGGGTTGCTTAGGACTAACAATTGGTATCAAAGCTTGGGCTCTTGTTTTGACTTAACTTTCTAAGAGTATATATAACAACCACTTGTTTGGACTTATTCTGCCTGAAGATCTGTCCACCAACATACCTCCTTTTATTCAACGGAACAAATTATAATTATTAGAAAGTTAGGATGAGAATTTATATTCAGACCGTAGACTATGACCTCTGGAGAGTTATTATGAATGAATTAAAAAGACCTACTAAAATAGTAGAAGGGGCATCTGTCCCTAAACCTGAGAGTGAATGGACTGAGATTGATGTAAAAGAGATTCAAAAAAATGCTGAGACCATGAACCTTTTGTATTGCTCTCTTGATCCGAATGAGTTCAATAGGATCTCCACATGTGATACTGCCAAGGAGATTTGGGATAGAATTGAGGTTACCCATGAGGGAACCAATCAAGTCAAAGAATCTAAAATAAGCATATTTGTTCATAATTATGAATTATTTAAGATAAAGCATGATGAAACCATTTCTACAATATTCACTAGATTCACTGATATCATTAATGGACTAAAATATCTTGGCAAAGTTTATTTTAATGCAGAGATGGTGAGAAAGATCTTAAGATGCATTCCTAAAAGTTGAGAAGTTAAGGTGACTGCTATTCAAGAAGTAAAGAATCTCACTATACTAAGCTCGGAGAAGATTCTTGGTTCACTCATGAGATGAATATCAAGATGGATGATGAAGATGATAACAAAAAAAAGAAGAAAATAGTCTTCAAATCTTCCATTCTTAATGATGAATCTGATGAAGACTCCAAAAATGATGAAAATAAAGATTTAGCCCTCATTTCAAGAAAGTTTAAAAGATTTCTTAGAAAATAGAAACAAGAGGAAAGAGATTTCTCAAAAAATATGGGCACAAAGGTGAGCCTAACAAGTTCAAGTGAGAATCAAATAGATTCAAGAGTGATCACAAGAAAGATGAGATCATATACTTTGAATGCAAGAAGCCTGGATATATGAAGGCTGAGTGTTCCTAACTCATGAAGCATTTCAAAAAGGGATTCAAGAAGGGAATGTTGGCTGCATAGGGTGAGAGTGAAGATAGCAGCTCAGAGAATGAAAAGGAGAAAAATAAAGTTACTAACCTTTGCCTCTTGGCCAAAGAAGAAAATGAGGTAACCAATGATCATTTTTATTTAGAAGAACTTCAAGTTGCATTTAAAGATTTGCATGATGAACTAAGAAAAATGGGTGCTAAGAATGCTATTCTTAAAAAGTTGGTTCTTTCCTCATCTTCTGAAATTGAAGCTTTAAAAAAAATATTTACTGTCAAACCAAGTGATTTCCTTAAAGAATGAAAACCAAGTTTTAAATGAAAAGGTTGAAGACCTTACAAAAATTATGCATAAGTTTACTCTCGGAAAAGAAAACTTAGACAAACTTCTTGGGATGCAAAAATGTGTTTTTGATAAAGTTGGAATTGGATACCAACCAAAGAAGAAACAAAAATTTTTGAGAAATATTTTTATTAAAGCATCTTCTAATCATTCCAATGCTACTTGTTTTTATTGTTATGAGTATAGACACACTGTCACACACTGTTTACATAGAAAATCACATATTTTAACTGCAAAAAGGGTTTGGGTTTCAAAGGAAACACACCCACATAGAACTAGCACCAAAGGACCTAAAAAAATTTAGGTACCAAAAATTAAAACTTGATTTTCTTTGTAGGTATGTCTCAAGTTCTCATTCAAAGAAGGGATGTAGTATCTTGATAATGTCTACTCAAGACACATGACAAGTGACAAATCAATATTTGTCTCTCTCAAGCCTAAAGAAGGTGGATTTGTGACATTTGTTGACAATAACAAAGGCAAAATCATAATAATTGATTGCATTGGTAAAATTCCTTCTCATTCTATTAAAAATATTTTACTTGTTGATGATTTAAAATTTAACCTTCTTAGCATAAGTCAATTTTGTGATAAAGGCCACAAGGTTGTCTTTGATCATGCTAAGTGTGTTATTGAAAACTCAGTAGGCAACAAAGTTATTTTTTAGGGTCATAGGTGTCACGCCCCAAACTCCGAGCCACGTGAAACGCCCAAAAATAACTAAACATGATACCCATCCCAAGAATACACTCTCAATTTAAACCATACATGCATTGTATATAAACGCCAAACGACATACATTACAAGGATCCAATGCCGAGAAAATATGTTACAACATACATGTAACAAAACTAACAAAAAGGAAGACTACACTCTTCCACCTCTTCCGGCACCTCCAAATCAACCAGCGCGACCGGTACCTGAAGAAAAACAAATCCCACACCGTGAGCCAAGGCTCAGCAGAACTAGACAAGCATGCAATATAAACAAAACATGCTAGGAAACCGAAGTGCAGGTTTAGACTTTCTTTCAAGCCTTGAAAATAGTTTTCACATGCAAACGGGAAAGCGAGGATACAACCATATTTTTGACTCACTCACAGGAACCCGAAAACAGTTGAAAAAGGTTTTTAGATCGCGATTCACACAACTCTTAAAAATAATTTGAAAACTGGTCTAACTGTCCCATAATGCAATATATGCAATCTATGATACATACAACCGGCCCTCACACGCCCCAACCATAGTCCTAACACTGAGATAAAGAACCGTATGTAAACATACACTCTTGGGATAAAATCACAGGCCAACCACGGGGTAAAATCGTACACCGCGGGATATGACAGCATACCACGGGATAAAACCGTATACTATACCGTAAGCCACGGGATGGAACCGCCGACTACAGGTTATACCACGGGATAAAATCGTAAACCAAACCACGGGGTAAAATCGTACACCGCGGGATAACACCGCATATTACAGGATTATACTGAAATTACGGGATAACACCGAAAACTACGGGATAACACCGAACATTCCTATGCATAACTAATCAAGATTTAAATGCATATAACATACCACATACACCACATGTATGTGTCCCACAGATCCATCACATCCATGCCTAATAAAACTCTGAGTTCTACAGCATGCAACCACGATACACATAAGATATCATGCCATGTAATCCGCTTACATAAAGAAATAGTTATAAATGCGCATAGCCACATAAAATAACCAAGCCTAACCCGAAGTCCAACTAAAATCCCAAAAGCCTCACGGTTTCACAACCCAAGACCCTTTCCCAAAGGGAACCACGAGCCAAAACACTCACGCATAACAAACACCCACATCTCACCAACTCATCATCCCCGAGGATGGCATCAACACGAACACTTGAGGTTACCACACGACCCCCGAAACTATGACACAACCAACCGAACCCCAAAAAGAATCCACAAGTATTTAAATTGACTAATTTTCGTAAATTAATCAATTGAATACCATAGGACGCCAATCGAAAACCGAAACCCAACCACCAAACAATAAAACACTAACAAACTCCCAAGGCCCTAACACGACCAAAAAAAAGACCCACACAAGCCCATGACACCCACACACGTCCAACACAAGCCCACGACACCCTAAGAAACAAGAAACTTGGTCAAAAGGGCTCACAATGATGAAAAATAACCTTTTCCCAAACATTTGGCCAAAAATGGGTGAAAAACATTTGAGAAATCTAGACATTCCTTCACTCTCTTGGTCATAACTTTTTCTACAAAAAGAATTTTGAAGTGAGAGAAGTGTCATTGGAAAGAAGACTTTCGGGGCTTCAATTTGAGTACAAGAACAACCCCATTTCGAGTTCGGATTAGGGAGATACGTCAATTTGAAAAATATAATTTTTTCTGAAATTGCCCAAACCGATCGTTCGGTTAAAAAACTGATCGATCCGTCACACACTAGTCTCGGTTTTTCAAAAAACTGAACTGATTTTTTAGCCCCAAACCATGTATAAACCTTAAAACAAAGCCTTTAAACACCAGATATGATACCCACATGCATATCCTAGCCCAAGACTACCATAAAGCTTCAAAAGAAACCATCACATCTCAATTCCATTCACCGAAAACGATGGAAAACTGATTTTTAAACCCAAAAATCCATTTTTATGCAAAGTCAGATCTTTAACAATTTGACTGGTAAAAATACACCCGATTACACGTAGCACCCTTATAAAACATACAGGTTTAGAATCCTACCTCGGAGAGTTAAAAACTCGATGTCTCGATCTACGTGCAAAATCGAGCTTCGCTGGAGTAAAATTCTGATAAGATGGTTGCGTAGCCCACCGTGCCAATAACAAGAATCTGCCATTGGATCGTTGAAAATTGAGCCCCGGGCCCCCAAGAACTTAAAGAGAAGGTAGAGAGAAAATAGAAAACTTCGGAGTTAAGTTTTGAAAAATATCTTTTGAAAATATCTAACTCCAGATATTTATAGACCTCCAAAATATCTTTTTTTGAAAATTTTTAAAATTCGTACCACCACGGCCCATGGCCCCAGGAACCTACCCCGCATGCATATCTAAGCCCGATCATGCATCAAAAGCAGTAAAACATGCTCACACGAAAACACGTAACACGCGTCCAGAAACGCCGAAAAAGAAAACAGGTCAGGGTCTCACAATAGGTATGAAAATGTTTGCACTTTCAATCTAAATGACCTTTTCAAAAATGACAAAAAGTACTTAGCTACCATGTGTGATAATAGTTGGTTGTGACATAAAAATACTTGGACATACTGAGATGAACTTGATTTCAAAACTTTTAAATAAAGAATTAGTGATTGGTTTGTCATAAATTAAATTTGAAAATGATAAAATTTGTGATGCATGTTAACAAGGAAAATAAGTTAGAAGTTCTTTTTAATTCAAAATGGGGATTTTAGCTTATAGGTCCTTACAACTATTGCACATGGACTTATTTAGTCTAACAATGACTCTTGACTTTGGAGGCAAAAAATGTGCCTTTGTTATATTAATGATTTCTCTAGATACACTTGGGTGCTTTTCTTAGCTCATAAGGATGAAATATTTGCTACTTTTTCAAAACTGTCTCGAAGAATTCAAAATAAAAAAGATTTTTAAATCACAAGTATCAAAAGTAATCATGGTAGAGAATTTAAAAACAAAAATTTTAAAAAGTTTTGTAATGAAAGTAGTATAGACTATAACTTCTCTGATCTTAAAATCCCTCAACAAAATAGTGTTGTTGAGAGGAAGAATAGAATTTTGGAAAAAATGGCTAGAACCATGCTCTATGAAAATAATATACCAAGATACTTTTGGGTTGAGGCTGTCAACACTGCTTGCTATATTGTGAATAGAGCCATGATTCGGGATTCTCTTAAGAAAACCCCATATGAGCTATGAAATGGAAGAAAACCTAACATCAGTGCCTTTGGGTGCAAATGTTTTGTTTTAAATAATAACAAAGAACTTTTAAGAAAGTTCGATTCTAAATCTGATGGAGGTATTTTCTTAGAATATTCTATATATAGTAAAACTTATAGAGTTTTCAACAAATGACCCTAGTTGTTGAAGAATCTATTCATATTGTATTTGATGAAGCTAACTTCGGTTCTTCTAAAAAATTTTGTGAAGACAACTTGGTTGACATAGAAAAAGGTGTTGAAGACATCTTCATTAAAGACCAAGAAGAGCCAAATCACGAGAAACCTACAAACTTGCAGCAAAATGAAGTCCAACAGGCTGCTGTACTCCTAATCAAGGAAATTCAGATTTGCCTAAGAAATGGAGGTATGCCTATGGTCATCCAAAAGACTTAATCATTGGTGACCTATCCCAAGGTATTAAAACTAAATCCTCTCTGCATAATGTTTGTAGTAATTTAGCATTCATTTCCCAGACTGAACCAAAATATTTTGAGAAAGTTAAAAACGATAAATTTTAGATCTTGACTATGCAAGAAGAGCTGAATTAATTTGAAAGAAAAAAAGTTTAGACTTTATTCCCATGACCTCAGGAACACTCTATCATTGGTACAAAATGGATTTTTAGAAATAAAATGAATGAGAATGGAGTAGTTCTTAAGAATAAAGTTCGATTGGTAACCCAACGTTACAATCAAGAAGAATGCATTAATTTTGATAAAATTTTTGCTCATATGGCTAGGTTTGAAATTATTAGAATGTTACTTACTTTTGCATGCTTTAAAAATTTTAAATTTTATCAAATAGATGTCAAAAGTGCATTTTTAAATAGTTTTATTTGTGAGAAATTTTTTCTGAAACAACCTCCTGACTTTGAAAATTCTAATTTTTCAAACCATGTTTACAAACTCACCAAGGCTCTTTATGGTTTGAAGCAAGTATCAAGAGCTTGGCATGAAAGCCTTAGCAAATTCTTGATTAAAAATGAGTTTTTAAGAGAAAAAATTGATACAACCCTGCTTGTCAAGTCTCAAGGAAAAGACATGTTTGTTGTCCAAATATATGTAGAAGATATTACTTTTGGCTCAACTAATGAATCTCTTTGTAAGGACTTTGCTAAGTGCATGCAGGAAGAGTTTGAAATAAGCATGATAGGTGAGCTAAACTACTTCAATTTCAAATCAAACAATCTCATGAAGGAATGTTCATAAACCAATCCAAGTACACAAGAGATTTATTGAAGATGCTTGATATGCAAAGTGCAAAACTAATGGGAACTCCAATGTGCTCTTCAACAAACCTTGACAAGAATGAAAATGGTAAAGCAGTAGAAGAAAAGAAATATAGAGGTATGATTGGCTCCGTGCTTTACTTAACTGCTAGTAGATCTGATATTATGTTTAGTATATGCATGTGTGCTAGATTTCAAGCTAATCCTAAAGAATCACATGTGACTGCCGTTAAGTGCATCTTTAGATACCTTTTAGGTACACAAAATCTAGGATTATTCTATCCTAGAGGATAATAACCTTTGAGTTATTTGGCTATTCTGATGAAGAATTTTATAGTTGTAAAATTGATAGGAAGAGTACAAGTAGAATATATCAATTCCTATGACACTCTCATATCATGGTATAGCAAGAAACAGAACTCAGTAGCCTTATCTATAGCTGAGGCTGAGTACATTACAGCTAGTAGCTGTTGTGCACAGGTTCTTTGGATGAAACAATAATTAGAAGACTATGATATATTTTTAGATTATATTTCTATTAAATGTGATAATACTAATGCCATTAATATATTTAAAAATTCTACACAACACTCTAGAACAAAGTATATTGAGATAAGACATCATTTTATTAGAGATCGTGTTCAAAAAGCTAACATAGAACTTGAATTTGTAGGTACAGACCACCAACTTGCTAATATTTTTACCAAATCATTAAATGAAGAAAGATTGTGTTATATCAGAAGAGGACTAGGTATGCTATGCGCTCCAAATTGATGCCTAAATGCTATACTAACCATGCCTGTTCAATGTTTGTTCAATGCTTTTCATGCTTTATTTTGATGTGTGAAAAATGTCGATACAATGTTAAAAAGTGTCAACACATGTGTAAAAGTGTTGACACAAAATTTATATAATATCGACACATTTTGATAAAAGTGTCGACCCTAATTATATAGTGTTGACACGATACGAATTCTTACTCTCAATAAAATTTGTGTCTATTCGCTTGTGAGGAGTGTCGACTCAATGAACCCAAAGTGTCGACATCATGTAAAGACGTGTCGACACAATTTTTATTTTTGAACACTCCCTGTGTCCCATAAAAAGTGTTGACTCAAATGAGATTAGTATCGACACATTTCATAAAATTTATATATAGACGATTATTCCCCTTTTTCTTCATTCGCGCTCAAAACCCTTTTGTTTCTAAAAATTGTTCGTCTCCCTCTCTCCCTCTTCGTCACTCTATTTTAGTCAAAATCCTAGAGTTGACTCTTCCTCTTCCTCTCTATCTTCATCTCTCTCTTTCTCTCTCTTTCTCCATCAATGCCATCGAGAACAATGGGCAAGGGAAGTAAACGCCCCTCTGAAGGACCGTCGAGCCCTAAGGCCACGAAAAAGAAGAAAACAAAGGCCGAATCATCATCTATTAAGGAAATTGGCTCAACGTTGAAGTTTTAGTACTCCAAGTACAAACACCTATACTTCTCCTTTCTCGCAAACCGTTAAGGTAATCTCCAGACACTCCACCAATTTTCTGTTCTTCGATTCAATTGAAATGTGCTTTTCTGAGTGGTTTACCACTATGGGTTGGATGGATTCACTTCAAATCCGAGACCCTCACTATTCCATTCTCGTAAAACTTTTCTATGCTCATTTCAAAATCACTGACCCTTCGGATAACACCATCACCATTTGGGTAAATGGTATTGACATTGTTCTGACCCCCAAAATTCTAAATGAAATTCTCGATTTCCCTGAAGGTTGTCTCTTTGTTGCCTGCAACAAGAAGAAGAGAACCATTGAAGGTTTCTCTTTTCATGAGGCAATAAAATAAATCTTTGCCGTTAATGTTGTTGACCCAACCAAGCCCTTAGAGGATAACTCCTTGAAACCTGATATGCGAATTTTGTATCATTTGATCAATCACATTTTTCTCCCCCAGTCTGAAAAATTGGAGGATATATCTTTTATGCATGTTTTTATCATGTGGTGCTGGTGCATTCTAGAGGGCTGAAAACTTGATCTTGGTCATATTTTTATTTCTGACATGATTCAATCTCATTCTAAGTCAAACTCTTCTCTTCCCTATGCCATGTACTTGACAAGGGTATTTCAGCACCTTGGTGCTGATCTATTTACTGAGGAAGGCATTCCCTTTTCGAAACATGACCCTTATGGGAAGGCCACCTTGAAGCATATGTAAATTTCTAAGACTGATGGTGTGTGAACCACTCGTCGTGGTAGTCTTGCCTCCCCCTCCTCTTCTCAAACATCCTCTAGCAGGAATCCTCTCCCTCCCTTTGGTCGTTCCACCTCCCCCCAAACCTTTTGATTCCTCCTCCCCTCTTCCCTCTCACTCCAGAGTAGACACTCTTGGTACCTCATCCTCTATTCCTCCTCCTCCTCCTCCCCCTACTGTTGGTATCTCTTCCTCTGCTCCCTCTGATGCTCCATCTTCCCAGTAGTTTACTGAACTCACCTCTCTGGTCAGGGACTTGACCTTCTCTTTGGCATCCCTTCGTACGAAGGTTGATGCAGACATTTATGGCATTGGTTGTAAAGTGTCTTTTATGTCTGAAACCTTGACCCAAGTTGACCAAAAGAACAAAAATTTGAGAATCGAAGTCAAGAATGCTTGCGAAGCTGGCATTGTTCTCAGCCAGAATATGAAGAAAAGTGTTGATTCCAT
Organism: Heliamphora pulchella; assembly: GCA_032270985.1. Taxonomy (NCBI): domain Eukaryota; kingdom Viridiplantae; phylum Streptophyta; class Magnoliopsida; order Ericales; family Sarraceniaceae; genus Heliamphora; species Heliamphora pulchella. The sequence goes on from JAULJZ010061521.1 coordinate 12,379, forward strand.
AGTCTCTGCCAATTGCAACATCTTATACTAGATCTGCAACGAATACGATGAAAAAGTGGTTCTTTATCACGCTCCAAAATCCAGGGTCACGTGAAAATTCACAAAACACCAGTTTTATATAAATAATTTTTCATACATTTAAATCCACCTGTTGAAATCAGAAGAATACCCAATATGCATCTCTCATACACTGTAAATAACAGGTTCAACAGGGATAAATATATCGCCCAAAATTGTACAAAACATGCCTTCAACAGGCATACAAAAAGAAAAACTAGAAAAGTCTTCCGTCACCACAGGTACCACTAGATCAACTCCTCGTGATGATCAATCTCCAAACCTGAAAATGATTTTACAACAAAATTCCACACCATGAGCCAAAACCCAATAGAAATAGACTATAAAGTTGTAAAGCAGGATATGCAATCATATAATGGGAGCGAACTCAACCACAAGCCAAAAAGGTTTTACGTCATAAAACCCCAAGTTTCCCATAAACCTCCAAAATAGTTTTTCCTCCACAACTCACGAGGTAAACAGATCTGGGTATCTAGCACGCATCCCAAACTCAAGCTCCCAAGTTGCTTCCTCAATCCCATGATGAAGCCACTGAACTTTGACATAAGCAATGGTTCTCCCCCGTAATACTTGCTCCTTCGTATCTAGGATCTTCACTGGACGCTCCTCACACGTGATATCCTCATTAACCCGCAGCTCAACCCAATCTAACACATGTGAAGGATCAGGCTCGTACTGTCGAAGCATAGAAACGTGAAAGACATTGTGCACATATGTTAACTGAGGCGGCAAGGCTAGACGGTATGCTACCACCCCAATCCTCTCCAGGATCTCGAAGGGTCCAATAAAATGTGGTGATAGCTTCTCGCTGTGGCCAAATCTCATCAACCCTCTGCATGGTGAGACCTTAAAAAACACGTGATCCTCAACTGCAAACTCAAACGGTCTCCTCCTCTGATCCGCATAACTCTTCTGGCGGCTCTGAGCTGTCACCAGACGCTGACAAATCACGGCAATCTGCTCCGTCATCTCTCGTACTAAGTCGGGTCCCAAAATAGTGGTCTCACCCACCTCTGTCCAACACACTGGCGATCTACACGGCCTACCATACATAGCC
>JAULJZ010061532.1:0-13512 GCA_032270985.1 Heliamphora pulchella
ATTTCTTTCCTTTTATTCTAAAAACAAAAGAAAAAAAATGGGTTCGGCTAGTAGGTATATCTTTAATTATAATCAAATTCCTTTATTATGGAAAGATTTTCTGGGTTTGTTATATATATAAAAAAATGAGATTGAACTTTAATTATAATCAAATTCCTTTATTATGGAAAAATTTCTGGGTTTATTATATATATTAAAAATGAAATTAAACTGATGTATGTAGCTCGTAATTAGATTATATTTGCTTATAAATAAATAAATAATAAATGTATTATTAAGGAAAAATAGTTGAACTAATATTTTCTGAAAATTTAGCTATAGATGTATTAGATCAATTTTATTTTATTTATATAAATAACAAATTTAATAAATTTTATACAATTAATAAATTCAATTATAAAAATCTATAAAAAAAAAAAAAAAACCTGAGGTGACTAGGTACAAAGTAATAGACAAATGTGTGTTTCAGCACGCGCACAAACACGCATAGCCGGCAAAGCAGGGCGGATGACTTTTTTTTTAACTGTTTTCGCATCTCAGACCTCCGCGTATTGCGTATGGTACCACCTGGAAGCTTTCCACTCTGTTTGGTTTAGCTTTTTTAGTGGTTTTTTTGTAGTTTTTTTCATTCTTTATGATTTTTTTCCAGTTTTGGGGGCTAATTATTTTACTTTCCCAATTCATGATGATAAAACAAACTTAAAAGTATATCTATTTTGAAAAAAGTTAAAGAAAAAGTTCACTGAAGATGAAAAAAATCACATAAAAACCTTAAAGTGGCATTTTTGTCTTATCTGAGCTTTTTTTATTTGTTGGTCAAATTTTTTTACTTTTCTAATTTCTTCTAACTAGAGAAATTTAAACACTATCATCGTTTGAACTAACATAAAAAAATTTCACTAAAATACGAAAAAAGTCATATAAAAAAAGCTATCCCATACGGTGCCTAAGATGAAGCATGATAAAACTTTTCAAATGGAATGTCAAGCAGACAGTACATATCTTTACCAGAAAAGGTAGATACCCCAAAAAACAATTCTGGAATTTTATCCAACATTTGAAATAGATGAATCAGGTTCACTCGAGTGTGTGAGACCTACGGAACCAAGTGAATTTGATCCATTCATTTCAAATTCTGGATAAAATTCTGTGATTGTTTTCTAAGAGCATAATATTGTTGTATATGTATTGTTATTAATATGATGAAGGAAACTTCTTAGAATGTACAAATTTATGTTGCAAGAATTTTAGCTTTATCATGTGAAACCTTAATTTGCATTAGATGAATCTTACCTTGTAGCTACTGCCGCCCTATAGCTTTTTCATGCAGATTAGAAAATGTTTTGGAAGTCAATATAGCTTTTATTATTGTTATTAAAATTTGAACCTTTATTCCTGATGAAAAAAATAATATTTAAGTTATTTTATATGCAGTGAAATATGATAACATCAGCCGTTAATTATTCTAAGTCTAGCTCAAGAGTTTTTACGTCACGAAAATTTCAATTCGGATAAAAAACAAAAGATTAATTCAAGTCCTAGGTAAATTAAGCACTAATGAACAGTTACAAAACTCATTTACAAACTCCAGCCAAATTCTCAATATAGACGTCTTAAATCTCGCTTATCGAATCTACGTACACCCTTTCCGTGGTTGAATTGTCAATATTTTACGCCAACAGAAACAACCGATAGCAAACTTAGGAACCCACCAGAAGTAATCTTAAAAATCCAAATATCTAAGACGTTGAAGAAAAATATTTGAGTTGAACTTTCAAGAATTGAAAGAAACTTTAAAATTTAATTTTCAATTAATCTCTGAATATCTCATTTATTCTATCTTATTTCCAGAATTCAAAAAACACTCCTAAATATATAGGAACAAAAAAACCCAATTGACAATTTCAATTTCAATTAAAGTTAAACTGCAAGTTGGTCGCTTAAACGACCTTACTGTACCGCTTGACCAACGACATGGTGAAAACAAATTCTGCACTATATGTACTGTTCGAAGCTGCTTCACTTTGTGCTTGTATTTATACTTTGATTTTCTAAATTGATATAAACTCTAAATACAATCAACTAAGACTTCTACTTCAAAATAAACTCTTAAGATGAAACAAAGTTCTTTTTAGAATAAACTCTAGAAATTCAAAGCGACTTAACTCCTAACAAACCGAGGAGTTTTACATGATTAAAATACCAAAATATAAAAACAACTTAATTTCTTAACAATTATAGAAATTTTACATAATTGTCAATTCTAAAAGGACTCAAAATTCTAACAATCTCTCTTTTGACAATTATGTGGCAAAACACAAACAGAAAACTCATAACAACAAAGAATCACTACTACAAAAAGTCAAAAAGATTACATTTTTAACCGTGATCTTTGACTTTTAATCTCACTTTTCCAACCATCACGTATGCGAGTGTAATCTAAAGTCCTTACTTTCGATCACGCTTTTGTAGTAAGTAAAAACAGAAAAAATCAAGATTAAAAATAGAATTAGTGTACTGATTATTAACGCTTTAACATCTCTAGTTTTTATATTATCAACCACGCTTTCTACCCGTGTTAAGAACTAAAAAATGTGATTAAAAATAACGAAAAGGGTAATCGAAAAGTACTATTAATCATGGTTTTACATTACTATCACACTTTTTGTGCATGTTAGAAACTTCAAAAAAAATATCATAAATAATTCAATACCCGTGATCTTATATTTAATTAACAACCAGGGGTCAAAACTGTAAAACACTTCACAACAAAATGCCGAATTCTAATGAAAATCATGAAAAAATTTACCTTAAATGAATGATAGATTGTCAGAATGTTGAACCATGGAAGAAATTCTATGAAATATCTCGTTCGAAATGCTAGTTGTTGAATGCCGAATTGTGATGGAACTTTTTCTTCCCAAGTTGCTGAACATGGAAAAGAAAGTAGTCAATGAGTGAGGTATTGGTATTTTACCTTTTTGGCCTTCTGCGGAGGTTAAAGTTGATCCCACGAAGAGTAAATTCTAAAATCTCTGATGTGTTTTTTAGGTAATTAAAAATGTGACATTGGCTTTATCAAATCTAAGTTTCTTTATTATAGTAGTATAGATAGATCAAAGCAATAATTAATTGAATATGCAGATGTTGGTTATCTTTCTGAATCACATAAGATTCAATCGCAAACGTATATGTACTTATTTATGGTGACGTCCATAAAACAAACATTAATTGTAACACTTTAAAATATCTCTAAGATATTAACAATTCATTGCTGTCAATTATTTAGTATGTTTGAAAAAATATGAGCTTTCCACCATTAAAGATATTCCAACAATATTGTATGAAAGATAGTGTAAGAGACATATTAAAGGAGACTATATGTAAGGTGATCGTATTAAGTATATTTTTCCAAATATATATATATACACACACACGTGACCTCCAAAAGAGCAGAGATATTAATATTTAACAAATATGCTTAAGTGATAATCTATCAAATTTATTTATAAAATTATTAGCGATTGCAACATTCAAGAAGATAGTGCAGAAAATTAAAATGCACCAACTTAAGAAATTGTCATGCGAAATTGAGGGGAGACACTTGTAAAAACAAAATTTGCAGATTGCATTCCTTTTCCTTCGTCCAAAGTTTTTGCCACAGGGATATCCTTAGAAAGATTTTAATGAGGCAAATCTGAATATATCCATCACCATTATAAGGAACACAAGAATACTATACGCTTTTTTCTTCACCAAATGTTTTGTACCATTAAATTTTTCTTGGCAAAGTTTTAACGACACATATTCTCAGTGTATGATCTTGAAGTGCTATGAAGCTTAGAAATATATTAAATGACCATACAATCTGAATAAATTAATGACATTATATTGAATGCACTTTTTTCTTTCTTTTTACCTATAAAATTACTGATGCAATCTGTTGCTTATAATTACGATGAGACAAAACAATTGTAAGAAGAAAAAAAAATCTTACAGATAAATATATACATGATCATGAAGATCTATGATATAATTATTTCTGAAGATTAAATTACTTTGTATTTTTGAGTTCAACATTTATTCACTATTTGCTGAACCCTTCAATTTATTATTTACTTTAATACCACTTACATTATTCATTTTTATCTTACTAATTAAGCAAACTCTAAGAGCAGTAATTTATAATTTTATTATTTTAAATATCATTTGAAATTTATTTTTAATATGATATTTTCAAACTCAGTTTAATAAATTTTGACGACTAAGGTCTCGTTAGAATTCAGCTTTAAGCCAAATTTTTAGTTTTCTGTTTAAAATTTCAAAAAGTTAATTGTCAAATTATAATTTTTTTTTTGTGAGTGACTTAAAATCACTTTTTAACAAAATGAACTTTTTATTTATTTAATTTTAAAAAATGATTTTAAGTTAAGTTATCATACAAACCTAATTGTGAAATCATTTGAAGAGAAAAATCAAGTAGGTTAAAATTTCATGGAAAAACAAATTAATTTTCCCTTTGTTCATGTCACAGGTGTAAAACTCGTTTTCCATATGGTTCTCCATTGAATATATGATGTGGCACGTGTGTCAGAAGTATGAAGAAAAATTTAAGTTTTGGGTGGATCGATTGAGCGGTGTAAGGACCGCTCGAGCAGTGGTTCGTTGCAGGCGAGAAACCGAGAGCCTCTTCAGATTGCTCGAGGGACCGCTCAATACCGCTCGAGCTGTCTGTGTGGAGTCAAGCCTATTATAAGCTGTTAGGGTTGCAGCAACTGTGTAATGTTTTATGTTTTTTGCTATTCTTCTGTATTCCTCTCTCCAAAACTCTCACCCAGTAATCTTCTAAGAATATAGTGAAAATGTGTGATCCTGTAGACATAGGTACAACTTGCTGAACCACGTAAACCTTTATGCCTCGATTGTGTGGTTGTTACTTTTTCTTTCTTTCTTTCTTTCTTCTATTTTTTATTCCATGGTTGTGCGTTCTTTGGTGTTCTTAGGCGAGATTTGAGATTGTACTCTAATCCCCAACAACTAGTATCAGAGTTTCGGATTAGAAGAGTTGAACACATATGGCAAAGGAAAGAAGATCGATAGGAATTGAGAAGTTTGACGGATCGAACTTCGGATATTGAAGAATGAAAATAGAAGATTATTTGTACGGGAAGAAATTACACTTTCCACTCTGGGGTTTGAAATCGAAGAGCATGAAGGATGAGGAATGAACTTTACTCGACAAACAGGTGCTAGAAGTCATTCGGCTAACATTGTCCCGGTGAGTGGTGTACAACGTGATCAAGGAGAAAACTACGACAGATATGATGGCAGTGCTGTCGAGAATGGGGGTGTTTGCTAAAGCTACTACTAGTAGCTTCTAACTTCTTGCTACTAATTTTAGCCATAAGTTATAACCTTTTCCAAGCATTCACAATTTCTGCTACAACTTATAACTACTTTTTCTTCTATTTCAGCTATAAGTTACAATTTTTACTAAATACTCACAACTTCTGCTACAAACTACAATATATAAGTTACTAGTTTCAGTAATGCCAAACACCACCTATGTATGAGAAACCTTCCACCAATAATAAGATACGTCTTATGAAGAGATTGTTTAACCTTAAAATGTCCGGGGGAACCCGATTGCACGATATCTAAATGAGTTTAACACCATTACAAATTCGTTATCTTCGATTGAGATTAATTTTAATGATGAAATTTGTGCTTTGATTGTTTTGACTTCACTACCAAACAGTTGGGAAGCAATGAGAATGGCAGTAAGTAATTCTGCCGAGAAGAATAAATTAAAATATGACGATATGAGGGATCTGATTCTAAGTGAGGATGTTCACAGGAGAGATTCAGGTGAGGTGTTTGGCTTTGGGTCAAACAATGGTTTAGAGTTGAATGTTGAAACAGAGGGTAGAGGTACTGATAGAAATCAGAACCAAGGCAGGTTGAAGTCCAGAAAGGGTAGAAGTAAATCCAAGTCTAGGCGGTAACCTAAATGTTGGAATTATGGTAAGACCGGTCACATCAAGAAGAATTGTATGGAGTTGAATAAAAAGACTGATGGTGAGTCAGCCAATGCTATGACAGAAGATGTAAAGGATGTTTTGCTCCTCTCAATTGACAGTCTTATTGATTCATAGGTATTGGACTTAGGGGTTTCGTTTCGCACTAGGGCGCACCTAGAAATTATCGAGAACTACATTGCTGGTGATTTTGAAAAGGTGTATTTGGAAGATGGGGAAGCTTTAGATATTGTGAATACTAGCGATATCTATATCAGGGTGCCGAATGGGTCAGTGTGGATGATACACAAGGTACAACACGTATCTAAATTAATGAGAAATTTGATATTTGTTCAGCAACTTGACGCTGAAGGACACTCAGTAACCTTTGTTGGTGGCACATGGAAGGTCACCAAAGGAGCTATGGTAGTGGTTCGGGGCATAAAAATGAGTACCTTGTACATAACTTCAAGTACAAAGGATCTGACAGCAGTTGCAAATAGCGAGTCAGACACAAGCTTGTGCCATTAGAGACTGGGGCACTTGAGTGAAAAATGGATGAAGATTCTACAGTCAAAAGGTAAGTTACCGGGTTTAAAGTCTGTAGAATTTGATCTGTGTGAAGGCTGCATTCTTGGGAATCATAAGAAGGTCGGCTTCGTGAAAGGAGGTAGGGCACCAAAACTTGAAAGGTTAGAGTTGGTGTACACAAACTTATGGGGACCCTCCTCAATTGCATCTCTTGAAGGCTCATGGTACTACGTCACGTTCATTGATGACTCTAGCAAAAAGGTATGGGTTGTTTACTTTCTGAAGAATAAGTTCAACGCGTTTGAAGTGTTTAAGAAGTGAAAAACCCTGGTTGAAATTGAGACGAGTCTGAAGTTGACATGTCTGAGGTCAGATAATAGAGGTGAGTATACAGACGAAAGATTCAAGGAGTTCTGTGCAGCTAATGGAACCAGATGGCAAAAGACCATCCTAAGAATGCCACAGTAGAATGGCATGGCTGAACATATGAATAGAACCTTGAATGAGCGTGCAAGGAGCACAAGACTGCATTTTGGGCTTTCAAAATGCTTTTGGGTTTATGCAGTGAACACCGCAACCTACCTATTGAATTGTGGATTGTCACTTCCATCAGGTCTCAGAATTCCAAAAGAAATCTAGAGCAGAAAAGAGGTAAATTTGTCTTTTCTGAAAGTTTTTGGATGCACCTTGTATGTTTATGTTGACTTTGATGCTAGAAATAAACTACAACCAAAGTCTACAAAATATTTTTTCATTGGTTATGGTGATGATGAATTTGGCTACCGATTTTGGGATAATTAAAACCAAAAGGTTGTCAGAAGCAAAAATGTAGTTTTCAATGAACTGGTAATGTACAAGGACAGGTCCAAGGAAGAGTATGATATTGTGATGCCAGAAATGAAGAAGTCCAAGTTTATTGATCTGGGAGAGATTTCTAAGAACGCCATGTAGAATGGGAATGTAGAAGATAAAGAGAATGTGAATCCATAAGTGGAGCACAACACACCAGTGACAACTGTCAGAAGGTCTTCCAAAATTATCAGACCACCAGAGCGGTTCTCACCGTCCCTGTTATATATCTTGCTCACTGATAGTGATGAGCCCAAACGTTATGCTAAGGCCTTGCATACCAAGAACTCGATGAAGTGAGAGTTAGCAATGAATTATGAGGTGGATTCACTGTTGACAAACCAGACATAGGAGCGGACAAGATTGCCAACTGGAAAGAAGGCATTACATAACAAATTGAGTCTATAGAGTGAAGGAAGAACATGACGGCAGCAAGCGCTACAAAGCCAGATTGGTTATCAAATGATTTCAGTAGAAGAAAGGAGTTGACTTCCCTCTGAAATTTTCCCCGGTTGTGAACTTGGCAATAATCAGAATAGTACTGGGTATTGTAGCTGTAGAGGATCAGTATCTTGAGCAGTTGGATGTCTCAACTGCATTTGTCACACCCCAAAACTCAAATTAAGGGAAAACCTACGAATAACCAAGATTTCAACATGATTTTAAAGTAAAACCTTTTTTTAATCAAAAATAATTTCAATATAAGAAATGAATACTTAAAAAGTAAACTTGCAGAACTTCAATTTGAAAATAGGAATAACCCAAAAAGGGTTTGAAATGAAGGAGAAACACCAGTTTAAAAATAGAAGTAAAACAAGCAAAATCTTAAAAAAATACCCAACAGACAGACTGCTCGAGCGGTCTTGTGTCCCTTGCAGCTGTTGAAGGCAAAACTACCAAGATCATTATTTTTGTAAACAATTTTCGATAGAAATTAACTGGACGGGCAATCGCCGAAATAGGCTCTAAATAAAACTTTTAATGTCGAACGATCAAAATAAAAACCCGTGCAACCACAGTTAATTTAGAAGAATACCTTTGTGGTCGATTCTCCAACTACGATTTTGATTCCGAATTGAACCTCCCGTCAGACCTTCTATTGTATTTTCTTATGTGATTTCCGAATGTTGTGTGGCCTACGATCCTTCGGGAACACGTACTGGCAGAACCTGGTCAGCTTTAGTCTTAAAGACAAGTTATGAATTTGGTTCTGCCTACCTACATATTTATAGGGCTACAGTAGGAATCTGTAGAGTAATTATAACAGACTTCTAGTATAACCCAAATGCGTATCCAACAGTTTTCGTAATTAAGCAAGCCTCTCAGCGGTATCTGTAATTATGAAACCTTGCAGCGATTTCTGTAATTTTCATAAAACACTAAATTACAGTTCACGCTACTAATGAACTGTAACTGCACTCTAAGCTATAATCTCAAGAGCATCTTGCACTAAACACCTGTTATTAAATGCTTAACTCATCTCCCCACGTTAAGATTTTCGATACCCTCTAATTAAATTTAATTACTGATAATTTATTTTAATTGGCATTTTGAAATTTCTTAAACCCTTCTACTTAACTTATTTGACTGCCAGATAATTAAATCCACCTATAGGGTTGGGTCCGATCAAAACTTATAAGCTTCCTAAATGGGGTATCGCCAATCCCGATCGTTCGAGACGTGGATTTCGTCAATAATTAATATTTTTCATATAAATAATATCGTTATCTAACTCACCGAGAATATAGACCCATATAAAATTGTACCCTCTAATGAATTAAAACAACGAATATTAAATATACGCAAATAAATAATTATTTCAGGATTAAGAGCATAAACACTCTTCATAATAACCTTGGGGTGTGAATTAATTTATATAGTCAGTATAAAATTAATTACCCCAATGTGTCTCGTTTAATACACACAAAGTGTACTAGCACTGAGAGTCAGAAAAATAGACGATACTATTATCTATTCCCTGTAACCAAGACAGGTCTACTAAAACTATGTACAACAGTCGTACTGATGGTATATCCATTTCTATCTAAACTGTGAACAAATACTTATATTCTGCAAGAACCTAAAATTTGATCTTCTATGTACAAATCGTACTATATACACCAGATTAAATACTGTACAGAATAAAGGACATCCATACATAACATTAAAGCAATAATATTGCATATATTGCTCATTAAGATTTTTATAAAATGAAAAATTAATTTTATTAAAATTAAATTAAATACTAAAAATATAATTTTCAGTATACAACCATAACAGCAGCATCTTCGGCCTGTTTAGAAAAGCTACAACCAATAAAAGACCGTTTGATCGGTCTGCTCCTGTTGATCTTTTCTCTTTTAAAAATTTTGAAGTTCCAACACTCACAAACCTTTTTTTTTTTTTTATAAAAACAAGGGGTTTAACACACATGAAATTCACTAAACCAACTCCAAATCTTTGAAATACAATCAAAATTCGAGTTCACAAACCTCCCAAGAGGATCATATAATAACCAATTCATCTAAAAACTTAACATTTATGGTCTTATGGCCTTACAACCCAAATCTTCATAACATCAACTACTCAAAGTATAATTACATGCTTCATCAATTCACAACATATACATTGAAAAGAGATTCTTCCGAAACATCCCAAAACAATTTCAAAATACACAAGACTTCTTCTAACGCAAATTCTCATCATCAACACCTGAAAATGATAAATTTAAACAACGTGAGCCGATGCTCAATTGGATTTTAAACTACCAAAATGAATTATGCTCGATATGCAATAATCAATTCTATATCATCAAACCTAACCCAAAATATCCAATTTTCTCATGCTTTGCAAATAATCGTACCCCCATTACCCAAACAACATGATTTCATGCAATAATATACCATCACACAATCACACCCCTTTTCAATCACACCGAAGAATATAAGTACCTACGCCCCATTACGTGGATTATCGCGAGGGATATAGGTACACAATCTTGCGCAAGTTTGTGGTCCTTCATCGAGGAGGTAGTCAAGCCCACATTAATTCCTCATAAACTTCTCAACATATACAACATATCATTAATAATATTGGTCTCTCAACCATTACACATGGTTTTCACCTACCATCCATGTATGCACTACATGATCACAATTCCAATTCTCAGCAATCATCATTCATTTTCACAATTTTCAAACCCAACATGATTTTAAATAAAAACCCCAATTTGTGCATATTTTTCCTAAATTTAAACAAGGTAGTATCTCTATGGATTTAAAACTGAATCTTCAATTTCACAATTATGCTACAACTTCATCTCATCCAAAAGAACATTTATCTCCTAAAGCTAGGGTTTGTAAAATTTCATCAAGTTTTATAATATTCTAAGAGATAAAATGAAATTAATCGCATATATATCACACACATTAATAGGGGGATTAGAATCCTACCTTGTTAGTTGAGAATCGTAAACTCGGTTCACCCACGGGAATCTCAAACACGTCAAACTAGAATTTTGCTTGGTGGTAGGCGAAGCTCTTGACACGTAGAATAAATTTTTCTTTTTGGTCGTTGATCAATTCCAAGTCGAAGACCTCCGAAATGGTGGATAAATAAAGCTTCTAAGCTTTGTCTTCAATGGAGCTTAGAGAGAGAGAGAGAGAAAACAAGAGAAGAGAAGAATGAGAGAGAGAAGGCCAAGATGGCCGGCCACTTGAGTGGGAGGAAGCTTCCCTTGGAAGCTTTGCTCCAAACTCCTAGGCCACTAACCCTAATAATGCCCAAAATGCCCCATGTAGACACCCAAATTTGACCACACCTAATCTTAGGCGAATCCGATGATGAAAACATGTGGAATGGTGCCTCGATATAATCCTCGGGAAGTGATCCAAGCTCAGTATTTGAACCCGGAACCTTCGAACCAATAAAATTTTGACGAACCATCGAAACTTGCTGCCCAAGTAAGGCGACCGCCAACTCTCTTCATGGCGCCTGCCATAGAACTTTGTAGAAACCCTAGCCCAAAGTGGCGACCACCACCTTCCATTGTGGCGACTGCCATAGAACTTTGTGGAACCTTCTAAAAACATGGCGACCGCCAACTTGTATTGTGGCGACCGCCAACTCCAAATGGCCTGACGTGTCCTAAAACATGACAACACCTCATTGATTGAAGAATTCTATAAATAACATACCCCAGCGTACGTTTTCAGGACGAATTTTTGAGTAAGAGAGACTCTGCCGATATATCGAGCGATTCCGAGCCCCGACGCCGAAGCCCTGCCGAGATACCGAGTCCCGAACCTTTGACACCTACATTGAAGTCTACATTGGTTGGATCACCACCCGAGGATTGACCTATTGAAGCACATTCGCGACATGAGAATTTCGCAATCTAAGTACCTTGTTTGGATCCCCGGTCATTCTAACTCCAATTCTTCTCTTTTGGAGTGATCGGGTTAAAATTTTGATTTCAATTCATACATTTCTTTTCATTATACTCTTGCTTTATTTATTAATTGCCCTATTTATGTTCTAGCATTTCTTTCATTTAGCCTACTTATTTGAATTTAGTTTAATCAAATCATTAATTGGTGCTAATATATTTCAGCAATTACAACTCACTAATGTTGTAATTGTTATAATAAGGCACCTATATTTATGTGAATATAGTAATTAATACTACGTTTCACATTTAAGTTAAAAGATCGTTTAATTTCTTTTATTTTTCTAGTATTAGTTTAATTTTCTTCATTAGCATTTATTTTCCTTTCCATTTCTTCTCTAGTAATATTGATCTAATGTTCCTTTCTTTTAACCATTAGTTTAATTTTTATCTTAATTGCAATGTAGCTTTAATCTCTTTTGTTTTTCTTATGTTCTATTTTATTTTCTTCCTAGTTTAATATTTCCTTCTAATCTTTCTTTAATAGCATTCTAGTTCATTCATTTGTGCACTAATTTTATGTTCCATTTCATTTTCTTTTAGTTTAATTTTCTTTTCCTAGTTTTTTTTTTAATATTGATATAGTTTCTTTTGCTAGCATTTTTATTTCATTTTCTTCTCTCCTATCACTAGCTTTAATTTTCTTATAATACTCCATTTTCCTTTCATATCATTTACTTTTCTTTCATTAAGCCCAAAAAAATCATAGAAAAAAGGAACTTTTAATCTAATTTACATTCTTTTCTATTCTTTTCTTTTCTTTTCTTCTAACTCATCTAAACAAAAAAATGCAAAAAGTGAATAGTTAGATCATTCTTTTATTAGCAAAAATTTTCTAACTTTCTTTCTTTTCTTTTAGTATAAGTTTTTTTTGTAAGTTTTCTTTTTATAGAATTTTCATTTCACATTCAAGCGTATATTTTTTTAGTTTATTTTAGTGATATGCATATTTGTTTTAGTTTAGTTTCTTTATTTAAAATCATGTTTAGGATAGTTTAATTTTTCTTTTGTAGTAAATCCATGTTTAAGTAATTTTGCCAACTTCTAACATATTTTTATTCTTTTAACTAAATTATGCTAGTTTAGGTTGTTTCAACATTATTGCATGTGGGTATGTGTTTCATGCAACTTTTAGATAGAAATTGCATATCATAGGATTTAAAAAAAAAATTTTTGACACTTATTTGTTTTGGAATGCTATGTACATATTTTATGTATTTTCTATATTTAATTTTAGATGTTCTCTCTTTACCTCTATTTTTTTTATTTGCATGCATTTGAGAAATTCTATTAATGAACCAATAATGATTAGTAGAGGTCAACCTTACGGTTGGGCGAACAGGATGCGTAACACCTTCTCCGATTCGTACCTTAGCTCCCGAACCCTTTTTTCTGGTTAACATTTTCAAGATCAGTAGCCAATTTTGTTTTTCATAGTTTTTCTCAAAAACTAAGTGGCGACTCTATTTTTAACAAAAAGAGTTTTTAAAATTTAATTTTCAAGGTGTTAAAATATTTTTCAAAACATCTTTTGAATTTCCTAATTATTTACCCCCAAATTCCAACGCCACAGTATTTTCTGGCGACTCTACTGGGGACTGATTTTCAAAATCAAATAAGAGGGCTAGACTTGAAAACATCATTGGTTCTTAATAAAATTTCTCACTT
>JAULJZ010061543.1:0-13511 GCA_032270985.1 Heliamphora pulchella
GCCGCCCTTGGCGAGCTCTATGACGAGGTAGATCTGGGTTTTTGTCGCCAAGACTTCATGGATCTTGAGGTTGTTCGGGTGGTTGCTAAGGCGATGCATGACGCAAACTTCCCGGAGGAGAGTGTATATATATATAACCTTTTCGATATACGTGCCTTACAATCTAACCAAACGCGACTTAAGTAACGTACCATAACCAAATATCAATTATAAATACCATACACTAAGATACTATCTAGCGCAAATGTATTTATACATAAGAATACGTATCTCATATAAGCATATAGAAATTTAGCAGGACATACCCTGCTTGTACTAGCTATGATACCAAATATGATGCACTACACTGCACTGCGAATCTATATATATATATTGACTGATAGAGGGAGATAAGAAAGATAGGGAGAGACCAAAAGAGTGAGGCAAGAAAGAGATTCCGACGGTGGCCGGTCTTCATTGCAGGAGGAAGGTAGCGCCGATGTTGGCGTCGCCGGTGGAAGGTGTCGACGCCTGTTCTTCTTCTTCACCCCTTTTCCTTTTTTTTTTCTTCCTTACTAAACCTAACTTAATACTTAGCAGCCATGAGAGAGAGAGAGAGGACAAAAATGAAAATATAAGTTTAAATTATACCAAATTAACATTTTTTTTGTTAAAACTTAACGAAAAATTAACAGTTAGACGTTTTTGATGCAAAGATTAAACTAGAAGAAAGATTAGTATCGTTTCAGAAACTATAGGAGGTGTATATATTTTTGTCAAAAACTTCAAGAGAGGTCAGCGTAATTTACTCTATTATACAAATTCAATATTTATAAAAATGTATATTTTTAAAATCTATTTATCAAAATCTATCAAATAAAATTTATATTGAATACAAAATTAGAAAAAAAATAAATTTTAAATAGAATTTTTTCCTAACTTAAAGTTTTTTCGCTTAAAATCACTTTAAATTAAGTTTTTTGGCTTATTGTCTTTTGACTTGAAGCCACATCTACGGTTCACCAAACGACTATAAACAAAAAGTTTGGTTTAAAGTTAGGTTGCCAAATGAGGCTAATATTGCTTATTTTCATTTTTAGTGAATTTTTTTTATTTTCTGATCAAAATTATTTATTTTTTTAATTTCTCATCAAAACGATCTGAAAAAGTAAAAATTATAATTAAAAGATCAGAAAATCCAAAAAAAGCAAAATTCCTAAAAATTAACCCAACTAGGGACAACATATTTTTTACAAAAACATTTAAGAAAAAAAATTATAAATTCTCATTCTAACAACTAAAAAGTTATTAATTTTTTTTAATAAAAAGCGTTTGAAAGTTATTTTTCTTGATTATTTATAAATTCTTATTGAGCAAAAATGCAAGCCTTTTATTGTGTTGTTAAAATTGGGGTAAATCCGTAAAAATAAAAGTTTCGACAATCTTGTTCACATTAATATGAACTATGAAGAGAGGTTTAGTTCACACAATTTTAGATATATTTGGAACATGTTTGGTAATTTAAATAGAATTACGATGGTGTTTGGCATTGCTTTTTGGGTTAGTTTTTAATTTTTCGCTATTAATTTTAACAGTAAGTTATAATATTTTTTAAAAATTCACAATTTCTGCTAAAATTTATAATTATTTTTTTATATTTCAACTACAATTTAATAAATTTACTAAACACTCACAACATCTGTTACAATTTACAATTCATAAGTTATTAATTTAAGTAATACCAAACACCCACTACATTTGGTTTGTGATTGATTATAGTGAGAAACAAATGAAATAAGAATTGTAGAGTTATTTTTACTCATTAAACAAAGATATAAGATAGTTCGTAATCTAGTAGTAATAATCAGGACATTGGACGACTTGGTATGGTAATAATAATTCATGAAGGGTTCGAGATTTGACGAACCATTAATTCGAGTCCCACAATATAACCGCATAATTATTAATCCAAAAAGAAAAAATATAAAAAATAAACCCCACATATCCTCTAGTTCAATCCAAACCTCTCTTAATTCAAGATAACAAACAAGCCCCTATTGTATATGATTGGTATCCACTAAACTCTTCATAATCTAGTAGGTTTAAATGAATGGTGCAAACGCCACGCATAGATTTGTTAGTGCCACATAGTTTAATACTACGGGGACATTTTTGTTGATCATACAACTTTTATTTTTGGGTGTGTCAACAACAAAATTAGTCGTGGCACTATATTTTCAATTAAAATTATGGCCCGGTTTGCGCTAAAATTGTAGAACTTTTACTTATTTTTGAACTTTTGTCATTTTTTGACTAATTTATTTTATTTTTTTAAATCACCTTGATGAGATGAACCGAAAAATAAAAAAATTTGATGAAAAGATAAAAAAAATTTATTAAAAACGAAAATAAGTAACATTAAATTTAGCTTATTATCTTATTAAGTTAATCAAACAATTGTAGCTACATAGTCAAGTCACATCTACTATCAGAAAGATGAATGACAATATGATTTGAGGATAAAGTGTTTATTTTTTTTTGTAAATAAACATTATCCAGTTATATGACTAAAGTTGTCCGAAAAATATATTTTTTGTATGAGTATTCTATTTGGTGAACTTTACACGGCTACATGATAAATAGTTTAAATTATCGAGATCAATCGATACTATCGAGTCCCAACATATGTCTTCAGTTGAATTTACCAACTAGAGAGAATAATGCAAAACTCACTCCCCAAATATCATGAGCAATTTGTCTAGATACTATGCCAAGAAACTAATATGAATAAATGGTATTAGATGTATGATATTTATAATATGCAATCAATAAAAACCTAAAGTATATTGCAAATATTACAAATTATCCCAAGTCGGAACTATTAAAATGACACTAACTAGTAACCTTTAGACTTTCATGTGGGAACTAGAAGCAAACCAGTCATCATTTATAAATTCAAAACAAATAGTATAGTTTGCGGCTTTCAAATTTTTTTTTTTAAAGATTTGAATTGCTCTATTTATCTCATAAATGAGTGAATAATTTATGAGATAAACACTCATTAGAATTTACAATTTAGAATTTAAGGTTTAGGATTTAGGCACACCTTGTTGACTTTTGCTATTATAGAGGATAACGTATGGTACTCAACTACTAATATATAAGAGCTAGTAGCATTGGTAATTGTCGTATTTTAAATAATCCTACATCTGAGGTAGATTCTTGGAGGCTTAAAAACTCAATAAAAGGGATATTGAGCCTCTAGTTTGATGATTACTGACTATTCTGACTTGCATGTGTAGTGGTTATTCTCATAAGAGAAAATTATTCAGCTTCTGCTTTTCTTATTCTCACTCCTTCAAGAAAGATAGTACTAAATGTTCTATCATCTCTGTCGTCTTATTGAACCACCCATATAGTCGATTAATTTTTATCACCTTTATTAGCTATGGTGTAGGGTGCTGTTCAAGAATAAAAATCAAACCTAAGTAGTCTTGGTATTCTCCTCTTCATTTTTTGCCAAAACCCTTGCAAAATCATGCTTGGATCAAAAACCTCAAAAGAATTGAAAGTGAACCCACCTTAGTTGATGTTCCACATTCTCATTTCCTTTTTCGTGCTTCTGCTCTTTACAGAAGGCGGAGTTGAGTGGTGTATTCTTTTCTTCATTTAAAGTGCAAGTCAAAACAAGAAAAATAAGCTCTAATCTAACGTAAAAGAACAAAAGGGAACAAAGTGAGATCACAGTGGAAATATGATAGATTCGCAAAGAGACATGCAAAGTAGAATGTGTCCGCCAAATGGTATTGATTTGCTGCTCGAATGCAGAATGTAATGAAATCATGAATGGGTCTGGAAAAGGACATGAGAGTTTTCCTGAGACAAAAGCCTACTAGATTTTGGTACTAATAAAAAACCTGTAGGAATTCATTGAAAGCATTCCTTACCACGGTAAAAATATTCTTTTCAATCTTATTTTGTTTTTTATTCTACTCTAACAAAAACATAGCCAAACTCAATTTGTTTATAATTTCTTCTCATCTTTATATCAAAGGAAGTATAGGACATGAGCTACAACCATCACAACCATCACCCAATCTCTTATTTAGCTCATAAAAAGGTCTATAATATTTTGTTCGAATTATATTGTTAATCTCTACAGTGATAGAATAATTAATAGCACCCCTCTAGTAAGTTATTCTCCACATGGAATTAAATCTAGCATCCCATCCCACATTAAAAATAGTCTTTCGAATCGTCTCTCATCTTTCATTACATCCGACAAAACGTATCACAACTAATCTCGTGATGTGTAAAATCTCACCAATTGTCGTTAGACACATATAATCTTGTTCGTAATTTCACTGCATTGTTGTTAGCGCTCAAATTTTGCCCCATTCCTCAAAATATTTGAGGAAAGAAAATTAATATTATTTAGTTTTTTTATGATAGCGCGAGGGAGATTTGTGGCGATCGATCTGTGAGTACTCAAATCAGAGTCGTTAGACATGACAAGCTCTCAAAAACCACAAAAAGTTATGATAAGATCGACGAGGTGGAAATTTGTGATATCGGGCTCGATGCACCGAGAAACGGTAGATCGGCCTTTCAAAAAATTAGAAAGAAAATGTGATGTTTCCTCAGTCATTTTCTTAATAGAACAACATCTAGAATGCCATGAATGAAGTTTTGTTTACTTAAACCCGAAATATGCGAATGATCGTTTTGCCCTCCCGGGGGCCTGATAACTCGTTTCCAACTGTCTCTTATCTAGAAAATAGTTTGTAGATGATGTGACTTTATTCAATAGTACATACATATTCATTTTTGAAAAAATGAATCTATTAACACCGATCGATGCCATTTATGATCAAATTTGACCCAATTCGGTGGCTTTTTCAATCCAAATATGCCGTATTTATTTCAACCTATCGCGATGACAAAAATTCGAGAAGTTAATTCTATAATTTTCTACATCAAATATTTGATTAGTATGTCAAGTTTCACGCCATACTGAATTCGTTTGACTAGCGTTGGATAGCACAAAAGTTTGCTGTCTTGCAACCCTCAGATATTTTACTCGCTAATCGGTGATAATGTGAACGAATTGTTTATAGTTGGATCACGAACGCCATTTTTACCCTAATAACACTCTTCTGTGTCAAAATCATACCTTTTTTTATACCCCTTCTTTTTCCTTCGTCGTTCAGCAACAGAGAAAAAAAGTTGTCATGCTCGTGATAATTGACACGTGTACCACAGTCCTACAGGGCTAGTTGACACTGTTCCTAGAATAGTAACCAGTTTTGGCTATAAATAAAGGCCTTCGCTCAGTCATTTTTAATGACTTATTGTAAAGAATTTGATTTTAATTCTTTTTATTTATTTTATGGCAATTCAAGTTAATTTGATTTGTTTACAACTTCTAATTGGTTAGGATTAGCTTAATAAGAGTTTGTGTTGAGTTGAGAGTCTTGATTAGGATAAGGTTGTTTTAGAGATAGTCTTATCTTTGTATATCTAAAGCTGATCCGAATAAGAGTCCTAATCAGAGTGTGAGATGAAGGTACAACTGATCAAAGGTGAAGTACAAGCAACCAAAGCATGATTCGTCAAAAAGGCATTCTACCACATGATCGCTCGAGTGCCCAACAAGGCCCGCTTGAGCAGAACTAGGCAGTTTCATTAGGGTTGAAACTCTTCTAGCCTAGTGTTTTAGTGACCTATAAAAAGGTCATTAGGCAGCCACGAAAACACTTTTGATACTTCAATATCCAAAACTCCAATTCATATTCAGAAGTGCTTTTTGTGTCACCTAAGGTCAAAAATTGTTTGTGACAAATCTTAGGCAGTGTTCTATGTTTCGACGGAGAATTCTGCCAGAGAAGATCTGTATCGAGAATTCGTTGCAGTTGGAATCAAGTGAAGAATGGTGCACGTAGATTCGACATACAAGCTTAGGATTAATAGATTGAGAATTTGGTCAAAAGTCTGTAAGTTGTATTACAACTGTTCGACTTTACAGTGCTTGATTCCTGGACTTAGTAAGTCCTGTGATTTTTTACCCGTGTTAGGTTTTTCCACGTAAAAAATCTACATGTCGAGTTTACTTCATATTGCTTCTGCTTTTCATTGAATGTGATTGATTGAAACACAAAAATATTATTTTCTGTTAACGAAAATGGAATTCATATTTTTCAATTGCTATTAAAGCGGAACTTGTTTTTCAAACAAAAGTTTTTCGATCCTAATCAATCGCATTCATGGAATTTCTTAGAGAAGAAAACTCAACCGTACGACTACTCCTATTAGATGGAGGAAACTACCCCTATTAAAAAGCACGGATGAGGGCGTTTCTTAAATCTATTGATGAAAGAGTTTGGATGTTTGTTATAACTGGCTATACCCCTCCCAATGTAAAATCTGGTGATTAGACTATTTTGAAACCAATTGAACAATGGGAGAAAAGAGATTTAGACGAAGCAGGCTGAAATAAGAAGGCTATCAATGCAATCTTTAGCGATGTCACACCAGAAGAGTTCAAACGAATCTGTACATGTGAAATCACTAAAGATGCATGGGATATACTTGAAGTTACACACGAGGGAACCTCTACAGTACAAATATCAAAACTTCAAAGGCTTACTTCAAATTTTAAAACTCTATGGATGGAAGATATGGAGACTTTTGATAAATTTTATACCAAGTTGAGTGACATTGTAAATTTTAATTTTATACATGGTGAAAAAATCTCTAAATCTCGCATTGTTCGTAAAATCTTACGATCACTACCTAAACGATTCCAACCAAAGGTTATTGCCATTGAAGAAAGTAAGGACATTGATATTCTAAAAGTGGAACAGTTGGTTAGAAACCTTCAGACTTTTGAGTCGACTCTACGTCTACCTAAAAAATCAAAAGGACTTGCTTTAAAATCTTCAAAGGTTAACTTAGATTCTTTTTCTGATGAGGCGGAATTTGATCCTAAAGTTATGGATTTTATGGTGAAAAAATTGAAAAAATTTGTTTTGAATAAAAAACCTAACTTCAAGGCAAAATTCGAAAAGTTTGGTGATAAAAGTAAGAATGTGGCTAAGTATGAAAAGAAAAAAATCAAAGATTCAAAATTAGACTATACAGTGTTTTGAGTGTCAAATATATGGTCACATTGCACAAAACTGTCCAAATAAAAAGAAAAAGAAAGAAAAAGTCTTTACTATCACATAGGAAGACGAAATTGAGTCAAGTGATGCTGAAATTGAATCTGAACCTGAAAATGAAAAGTATAAGTTTGTTGCTTTCACTGCATCTACTAGATCATCTAAATTTGAATTTTCTGACCGAGAATCACAAGCGTCTCACATTGAATCCGGTAAAGAGGATCCAAATTTATGTTCAGAGTCAGAAGATGGCAGTGAGAGAAAATATTTTGTGGGCTTATGATCAACTCCACGAAAAAAGTTACAAAATGACAAAAGTTGTCACTAAGCTATCACTAAAGAATAAAACCCTTGAAAAATAGAAAGATGGACTTAAATCAGAACTGACCGAGTCACAAGCCCTTGTTTCTCATTTGAAAATCTTTAAATCCAAAATGACTGGGAAGATGGTCAATTCTGACAAACAGAGGAATGATCTTATTGAGCCGTGTGATTCCCTTAATAAAAAGTTTCTAAATTAGAACTGAAATTACAAAACTCTATAAATTCAAAATCCTCATTTGAGGCGAAAATCAAAGAGTTGAAATCTGAACTGTTTACTGCTAACACCATTCCCAAGAAGTTGAATGCAGGGTCCCTAAGTTTGGAAAACATTTTAAGTGTTCAAAAAGTGGCATTAGCCCGAACCAGACTTGGGTATGTTGAAAACTCTTCTTTCTCAAAGACATCAAGTAAAATCAACTTTGTTAAAGCCGCTAACAGTCCTACAGGTTTGAGTCAAAATTATTTGAAAAAGGCTGATCAATTCAAGCCTCAAATATCGAAAAAAACTTTTCAACGAACTTTACCACAAACAACCGTTTTTAAAAAATTTGTTCTTATCTGTCATTATTGTGGTATTATGGGACACATTCGACTCTATTGCAGAAAATTGAATTCACTATCTTTGTATCAAAATGAAAGAAAAACTAAAAAATTGCATGACTAAATCAGACAGTTGCATGAAAAAGCTCACTGGCAGTTGAGTGCTCGAGCGGATCCTATGTCACCAGGATTTAGGGTTTTGTTTCAAAACTAAGGGAATTCAAGAAATGTTTAGAAAATATTTTAACACCTTAAAAATCAAATTTGAAAACCCTTTGTGTAAAAAAAATGGAGTCACTACTTGATTTTTGAGAAAAAATCAAGAAAACACATAATGAGCCACTGATATTTAAAACGGTAACCAGAAAAAACAAAGGTTTAGGGGCTAAGGTACGAACTAAAAAAGGTGTTAGGCACTCCGTCCACCCAACCGTGAGGTTGTTCTAATTATCATTAGTTCTTAATTAGATTTTTTAAATGCATGCAAATACAAAAAATGGGAACAAAAAAAGAACATCTAAAATCAAATAAGAAAAATACATAACATATGTATATAGAACGCCAAACATGTAGCGCCCCTGTCCTGTTTTAATATAAACCAAATAAAATTTTGGAACCAACCCAATATAAAAATCCTTTCTTTGAAAACCATGTCTTTAAATAACCCATCTATGCCTCTGGATCAACTATGAGAAACTTGGTTCAAAACAATTTTTAACATTGAAATCCAACGGAGACCGCTCGAGCGGACACCCCATTGCTCGAGCGGTGACACACCCGAGAGTTTTTGCTTAAAAACTGTGAAAAACACTTATATTCTTAGAAACTTGATTCAACTGATTGATTTTCTTAAACCTGTTTTGAGAGGGTAAAAGCAAGGAAGGAAAATACGTAATTGAGAACAAAATTTTCATTCATTATAAACTAAACGTTTTTGCCAAAATCATTCCTTAAGGGATCAAAACACCCAGCTCAATCAAAATAATAGCGTCCTCACATGCATGCACCATATGAACGTGTGACCCTAAGGTCTTACAACAGTAGTTGGGTTCAAAATTACAATAATCCAACCATTCAAAAGAAGGGATTACATCTATACACTTTCATTTCTCAAAAGTTAACTATCCAAAGAAATAATGTAATCCTATTAACTTTCCTAGAAAGCTATCGACCACAGGTTTTCCTCCATGACCTTCTTTCCGCCGTCACCTGAAATGTTGTTAAACAACATGAGACGAAACTTGTAGGAACAAGACTAAAATTGAATACATGCATGATATACGAAGATGATTATGCAAGATACACAAATAAACTTGATCACTTCATAGTATTTGTTCTGAAATAGGTTTTCCTTGCATAACCGGGTTCCATAAAGAAGGATTGTTACTCCATGTTCTCTTTTCATACCCATAGGAATAATCATCTTTTACCATTAATTCATCAATTTTACTATTCTTAATTAACCCAAACCATTTCATCATCTTATCATATTACCAAATTGAGGTGTCTCTAACCCAAGTTCACCACTACTCACATGCTTTACCAACTCATTTCACGTTTCACTAATTCATAGTTCAAAATCATAGGCACCGGCGTCGGACGAGCGTATAGACCCATGTAGCATTACACTCAATCCGGCCAAACGGGGCTCGTGAGGTAATGGTACGTTCTATACCCCGGCACGACTAACGTTTTTTTCTGGTCACTAGCCGACGGGCAGAGAACCCGAATACGTCCTTTCCTAGTTGCTAGCCGGCGGGCAGAGAACCCAATCTGTGCAGTTTTTTGGACTTTCACCGAGGAGCAACTCGTGCCCAACCTTAAATAATTTAGAAACCGGTCTTTTTTAACATATCACAACATAACACACACGTGAGTGCAACCCAAATGGTTCCTCTCACCAACCCATTTCATTACACAATTCCATTATCCACATTTTCGTTATTCTCGGCTCAAAACCGAATTGTTCATCACGTTGCTTCAAATTCACAAATGTATTGGTTTTATTCAACAAAATTCAGTTTTGACTTGATATCAATGTACGTCACACGAATATATGGAATTAAATTCACAATAGGTTATGATAACCCTCAATTTAACCATTAATCATGTCAATTTCACCATACAACTCCCTTAAACCCAAAAACCCCAATCATAAGATAGAACAATGTCAAGATAAGTTAATGTTAAATCTCTCATAAATCCCAGATTAAACCCTCATTATCACCAAACTCAACTTAGGGTTTCGAAAATCACAAACTTTATGTCTTTATGTTCATAAATAGGAAAATACGACACATATCACTAAAATATTCAAAGAAAGTCTTGGATCCTACCTTTTAATGCTAGATCCGTAAGAAAAAGCCTCGGATAAGCTCTAATCGCTTGAATCTCCAACCACGTGGTGAGAACAACGTCTCCAAGGCTAAGATCAAGTCTTCAACGGTCGAACCACCGAGAGGAAGGCAAAGAAACCCACTCTAAGAAGCCAAACAAGTCCCTATTACCTCTCAAACCCAAACCCTAACACTCACCCATGCTTTAGAGAGTGAGAGACATAAGGAGAAAATGAGAAAAAGAAGGACCATGCCCCTTTTTAAAATACCAGGTTCGCGACAGTCCGCTCGAGCGGACCCCCACTGCTCGAGCAATCACACTCCAAAAAACCCTCTGCCACCTCACCGCTCGAGCGGTGACTCTCCTGCTCGAGCGGTCAATCCTGAGCTGCAAATTCCCACTTACTAAGGCTGTAATTGAACCATACACGCGCAACATGTCATCCAACTACGTTTTTCTGCAAAAATTCCACCATTAACCTTCGCAAATGAAAACATACAATCTCAAGAATAAACTTTCATGCATGTCTTATGTTCCCAAATATCTCCACAGATCATGACATATGTGTTTTCAAAAATTAGCAAGAAAATAACAAAGGTCCAAGTCACTACACCATCGGTACAACTATAGCACAGAATTTTAGTAGGCCTGTCTTGGTTATAGGAAAAAGATAATAGCATCATCTATTATTCTGACTTTCTATGCTAGTACACTTTGTGTGTATTGAATGGAATATTTGGAGTAATTAATTTTTTACTAACTATATATATTAATTCACACCCCAAGATTATTATGAATAATGCTTATGCTCTTAATCCTGAAATAATTATTGATTTACGTATATTTAATATTTGTTATTTTGATTCATTATAGGGTGCGATCTTATATGGGTCTATACTCCCGGTGAGTTGGATAACGGTATTATTTATATGGTGAATAGTAATTATTGACGGAATCCACGTCTTGAATGATCGGAATTGACGATACCCCCTTAAGGAAGCTTATAAGTTTTGATCAGGCTAAACCCTGCAGGCGAATTTAATTATCTGGCGGTCAAATAAATTAAGCGGAAGGGTTTAAGAAATTTAAAGATGCTGATTAAATTAAATTATTAGTAATTAAATTTAATTGGTGGGTATCAAAAATCTTAACGTGGAAAGAAATGTTAAGCATTTAATAACAGGAGCTCAATGTAAGATGGTCTTAAAATTATGAGTCAGAGTGCAATTATAGTTCTTTGGTGGTGTGAACTGTAATTTAGTGTTTTATATAAATTACAGAAACCGCTGCAAGGTTTTCATAATTACTGATACCGTTATGAGGTTTGCTTAATTGTAGAAACCGCTGATGGATGTCTGTGTTCCACTGGAAGTTTTACTCATATTTACTCCATAGGTACCTACTGTAGCCTTATAAATATGCAGATAGGCTGAACCAATTTCATAACTTGTCTTCTAAGACTAAAGCTGTTCAGGTTCTGCTGGTACGAGTTCTTGATAGATTATAACCCACACTATATTCAAGAATCGCATAAGAAAATACAATAGAAGGTCTGACGGGAGCTTCAACTCGGGAGCAAAATCATAGTTGAAGATTTGAGTGAAAAAAAAGTATTCTTCTAAATTAACTTTGGTTGCACGGATTTTATTTTTATCGTTCGACATCAAAAATTTTATTTGGAGCCCATTTCGGCGTTTGCCCTTCCAATTAATTTTTAATCAAAAATCGTTTGTAAAAATAATGATCTTGACAGTTTTACCTCCAACAATTGGTATCAGAGCCGTTTTATTTTTTATTTATGATTTATCGGGGCCGAGTAGATTTAGAATATGCTAACTTTGTTTTGTAGGTTTTCTAATCCCGATTTTGTTATCATTATTTATTTTTATGTTTGATTGAATGCGTGAATGATGATTATTATTTTTAATCATGAGAGTTGACCGTGATAAATCAAATGTGAGCCTTTGGAACGTAAGATCGATGTAATAGCTAATTTTATATTTTTAAGTATCTATTTATATTTTTTAAGAACAGATTGTGAAAATCTAAGAACACGAATAACGAATGCAACACCAGCGGTGGTTTCGGAATTTTAACAGGTCATGGATTGCGGTATTTTTTTTTTATGGATTTTAAACAGTTTTTCCCAATGAGTTTTCTGCAATATTTATGCATTAAAAACAACAACAAAAATAAGTCAAAATAGTAAAAAAATCATTAAAAATAGCCCGATTTCGATGACTTTGCTAGCGGCGGTTCGGCGACGGTTTTGATGATTTTTTGAGCCATTTTTTGAACTATTTTTTGATCAATTTTTTAGGCATAAAATAGCAGTAAACATACCTCAAAACACTATCTAAAAACCATAATAAAATTGAGACAAACAGTGCATTAAAATAGGCGGCAAAATAGGCGGTTTTCAGCGGCAGCGGCGCTGTTAAGGGCTATTTACGGGCCTTTTTTGGACTGTTTTCAAGGTGTTCTTTGAAGTATCATGTGGATGGATATTTGAGCTATTTTTTCAAAAAAAAATGAGCACGAAAGAACCACCAGAAAAAGCCTAAATAGTGGCTGTTTGGGGCGGCAGTGCGGCTGGTGCAGCGGTGATTGTTCGGGCAATTTTTTTGACAATTTTTTGGGTTATTTTTGAGAAAATATTTTGACAAAAAAATCTTAATTTTCAAGAGCATTCTTTCAGTATAAAGAACATCAAAAATAGAGTTCGGATGAGGTCGGAACGGCCTCGAAAAGTTGGCGATGCAGTGCCATTACGAGGCAGTAGCGTTTTTGGTGGTTCAGAGGCCATCGAAAGCTATTTTTTTGGATGTTTTTGAACCAGGGTTTTTTTTAAAAAATTGTATATTTCGTTATCTACATTTTAGAAAAAACAAAGAAGAAATTAGAGTTCGAAAAGAGGTCGAAAAAGCCTCGGGAAGAGGCTGGTGCAGTGCTGCCAGCGGCGCAGGCGGGTGGCTGGCGATTGTGGCTAGTTTTGGGACTCCTGGCGGCTGTTTTCTGATATGTTTTGATCCTCTTATAATATATCTGTATATATTGAAGTGTATCAAAGAATCCTAATGTAAAAACCCAAACACAAGATACGAATAAAAAAGAAAGAACATCTCAAAAGAAACGAAATCTCGAATCTAAGTTCGGTAAAAATAACCGGCC